>JAZKJV010006092.1:727500-1006969 GCA_037367405.1 Ottelia alismoides
TGTCTAATTTTACAATTGATGGATTGATTTTTACAATTCGACTCATTCATTTTTCTAGTCCATTCACTAATTTTACATTCGATTTTTACAATCTCAGTTCATTTTTTACAATACTGTGTCATTTTGTTACAAGTCATAATGCCTTTTTTACAATCTTAGATTGTTTTTTGCATTTATCTCAAATCTTCTCTATCAAGTTTTTTCATTTTTCATGTATTTTTTTACAATACGAGTTCATTTTTTTACGAAACTCAAAATATGTTTACAATAATATTTTTTCATTTATCATCTATTTTATCATTTTCTAATAATTTTAGATTATTTTGGCAAAATCTCAATTTCATTTTTACAATATCAGATCAGAATTTACAATAATTAGGATGTTTCCTACACATATGAGACTGCTTTTAACAAAAGCATTATCAAATATAACAATAATTGCAATACTAACTGTGATCTTATTCTACAATACAATATACAAATTTACAATTTGAACGCGAATTTTATAAAGATCTTTTCCATTCTGCATGGCGTGAAAATGCTTCCTCGTTGACGAAATCTCAATGAATAAATAAAAATAAAAATTGCCAAATTGGGCAGTCTAAAACTGGTAAAATTAGAGGACTAAATTAAATTCAAATTCAAAGTAAAAACTCAATGACTAAAATACCCTTTTGAATAAAGAACTATCACATTGAGATCTAACGGATCTCGAGATATATTTTCCATTGACCCAGGAAAGATGCACCTCGTTGGAAGGGTCATATATATTTTTTGAATGAAAATTTTGGAGATGCACAACACGTTGACATTTAGTTCACGGGTAACATTAGAGTGAGATTCATGTGATTGGAAATGCACATTTTCACTCACGTCGCGATAGTACCATTTTGAAAAAAATATGTACCAATGTAGGTCTTGAATATTGCTTCATACTTGAGAATTTTATCCAACTGGAATTTGATACAAGGTATTATGGTGAGTTGCACAAGTGTACAATCAAGTTCCAAAAAACTATATGAGTTTGATTTTTATGGCTATCACTTTGGTGTTATTGATTTTTTTTATATTTTTTAAAAAAATTGCGAGTTGGAATACAAGAACGATTATGCGATCTTGAGTCCAAGTAGAGGGAGAAAGGCCCATGAAATGCAAAAGATGCATCCTAAGTTAGAATTGTGTATAGATATATTTTTAAGTGCAATGTAGAGATATAAAATAAAACACAAGCACATTGATGAATACCCATTCATCACTCTTTATTCTTATATTTTAGCTACAAAAACCTTTGCAAATGCATGTAGATATATGTAAATACAAATAATTACCAAAAGCATGCATTGTGTAAATACTTATAATTAGCATGTTTTTGTGAAAAAATAAAAGAATAAAGATGAAAAAGAAAAAGAGGGAAATATTTAGAATAAATATTGAGCAACCTAACCCAAGGGAGGGCTCAGCATGGGCCTGACCGCATAAAAGCCTAAGTAGAGGGAGATAGGGGCTCATGTGTATAGATTTTTGTAAATAAATAAAATTATATTTTCCTCACCCAAAAAAATATGCTTGAACATATTTTGCATATATTTAGAAACTCTTAAAAAACAAAATAAAAATTTAAAAATCAAAAATGCAAAAATATCCCTCCACCATGTGCATAGACCATCATTCTTTATTTATTTAACCCTATAAATAAATGTATTTATTTTCAAAACTTTTTGTGAATATTCTATGGTATATTTTGTAAATAAAATAAATTAAAAGAAACACAACAAAAATCAAATAAAAATAACAAAAATTAAAATTACAAAAACATATTGTACATATGCCATGTACATAGTTGTATATATCTATTTATTTCACCTATGTGTATAAATAATAAAAATAAAATAAAAATATCCTTTTATTCCTCATTTTATTCTATAAATAAATAAAATATAAAATAGGAATAAAATTGTACAAAAATAATAATTAAAAATTAAAAATCAAAAACCCTATATTGTACATATACCTATGTATAGCTATATATTGTAAATACCTTATTTTTATTTCTAAAAATTAATTAAAAATCACCGAAAAATAGAGAAAAATAAAATAAATATTTTTCATGTTTTAAGTTTTTAAAAATTCGGTCATTATCTAACCCAAAAAAATGAACCAAAATAAATGAGCTTGGTGGGCTCTGATTGGTCCACGGGGGATTGTTGACCCCCGGTCAACTCCCCCCCCAGAACCACCAGAGCCGGGTCTCCTGTGCCCGACCCGTTTTCTCCCCTTCTTCCACGGATGACCCGATCGCCAACCCACCAAACCCCAGGTCCGGATCACTCCTCTCGCATCCGGCATCCTCGCCGGAGCCGCTCCCTCGGGATCCGCGCGCTCCTGAGCTCGCCCGATCGTCATCTTCCCGGACCCCTAGCAGTATATAACCTGAGCTCCGCCGCATTTTATTGCCATCTTTGGCTCTCCACTCTCACTCCCGTGACCTCCATAGCGATCCCTGAGGTGACAGCTCGCGATTGCCCTTGTAGCAGTGAGGAGGAGGTGGCCGGACCACTGATCCGGCGACGTTGCGCCGCCATGCTCCGCCCCGTGCAGGAGCTCGAGCCTCAGGCCTTGACAACCTTCGAGGCGACGACCAGGAGCTACCTTAGCTCCAGCACAGTCTTCCACACCACCCAGGTATCCTTCTAGCCTTCCCATTTCGTTTAATTTTTAGTTTCCCCCAAATCGTAGTTCTGCCGCGTTCCTTTGATTCCGACCATATCGTGTATCTTCTCGGTCATCGAGACACACTGTCACCTTCGCCATCCCTCGACGCACCTTCTCCACCCCTTCGTTCAACCCAGCTCGCACAGGAGCTGGGGTTCGAGCTCCTCCATCCTCCGCTCGCCGGAGCTCGCTCGCCCCGACCCACAGTTCACCTTCACGCCGCTTCATCGGGTCGAGGCACTTTGCCCTCGACCCGCGAAGCTTCTGGGTTATTTTACAGGTCACAAGGAGGCCATCTGAGGCTTCCCAACATCAGTCCAGGAGCTTCCCCTCCGTCGACCTCGCCGGAGCCCCTCCAGGGCTCGGCTGAGCCATCGGAGGCCACCACCAGCTGCGGGACGTCATCGCCGACCTTCTCCGATCTTCAGAGGCAGCTGAGGAGGCCCAAAGCACGCGCACGAGGCCGGCGAACCTCGCCGGCCACCTGTTCTTCAAGGGTCCTCCATCGCCGTCTGATAAACTCGGAAATCGAACGGTCTTGTGTTCCACACAAGGCGGGAACACAGTCGAAGTGTCGACCAATCAAAATCCGAAATTTAATCAACAATTAACCCACACTAAAGATCAACAAATTAGAACTAATGTGGAGTTAAAATTTATTTTTAACTCTGCACAAATGGTGTATAGTGACAAGTATGCAGAGAGTTCGAACACAGGGAGCAAGCAGGGTAGTTCAAGCAAATGTAAGCACAAGTGTGTGTGTGTAAAGTGTCTACACTAAGCAAGCAAGGAAAGATGTTTTTGTGGGTTTTTTAATTTTTAAAATTTTTTTTATTTAGTTTTTAATTTTGTATTTTGGTTTTTAATTTTCTGATTTTTATATTTTATATTTTATATTTTTCTTTTTCTTTTTCAATATTGGAATTCAAAGACAATGGAATAAAAGGCAAGGTAAAATATTTATAAAACTAAGTAAAAATTATCAAAAATTCAGCAATAAAATCTTTTTGGTATTTTTGTGGTTTTCTACTATTTTTGTGATTTTTGGGGATTTTTCAAGGTGTTTTTGATATATTTTTTTTAAATAGCAAAACAAGGCAAAACAGTGAAATATGTGCTGGCGGTGAGTAAAATGGGATTTAAAAATAGCAAACAGCAACCAAAATTTTTCACACTATTTTTCAAATGAAGAGAACAGAATAAAGAACAAGCAGGAACCGAGTTTGCTATTTTTGGATTTTTCCTTGATTTTTAGAATTTTTTGGAAGTTTTTGAGTCTTTTCGAATTTTTTTAAGTTTTTCTTTTGAGATTTTTAGTGGTTTTTGGACTGACACTAAAATAGGATAGAATAGACACTCGGTAATTTTTTTGGAATTTTTGGAGGTGTTTTACTATTTTTTTGGCACTTTCTAAGCTAGACAGTGCACAAGAGCAAGTTTTTTATTTTTAATAAATATGAAAGTAAAATAAAATCAAAAACTAAATATGTGGCGTTAAGGTACACATGTCCAGAAACTTAAGTTCAAAATTTGAGAAATTTTGGAGTTAAAATGATAGGTCAAATAATTAGAGCAAACATCCAAACATCAAACAGTACTGGCAGGGACATATGTGCAATATCTGAAACATCCAGGGGCATACATGCAATTTTCCACAAAATATTGAACTGAATATTTAATTTATAACACTAAAAAGCAATTACAAAAGTCGTCAGGGCACGCAAACAATTTACCCACCAGGGCGCGTGACTTGCACGCGCCTGGGAAGGACTAAAATGCAATATAACAAATCCCTGGGGGTCTACTTGCAAATTAACCAAAAAGTTTGTACTGGATATGAAAGTTTTTGTACTGAAACGAAATACACAAAAGCCCGAGGGTTCCTCTGCAAAATGCCCTCACCTCACGTGTACTGGTCACGTGAGGTGACGTGGCGGAGGATCTAAATGCAAATATCGAAAGGCTGGGGGTCTTTGTGCAAATATTACAAAATGTTTAAACTACAGATAAAAGTTTAAAGACTAAAAAGTAAATACAAAAGGCGCGAGGGTGGAGATGCAAAATACCCTCGCTCGGGCGCTCCGATGACGACACGTGGCTCGAATCCGACGGCTGGTGGCGAGGCGCGATCCAGCGGCTGGGAGCGAACCACTAGTCCACGTGGCAGCACGAGAAAGGCCGATGACGGTTGGCGTCGACGTCTGAGATTAGATCTCAGAAAGAGATCCGACGGCGGTTGGGCTTGGAAGATCGGACGGTGGACACGCGAACTGGAGCTGCGGCTCGATCGGACGGTGGAGAGACGAGGAGGAAGAACAGGGACGAAGGCCGGCGAAGGCGAACTTCCCCGGCTCCGATCTCGCTTCTCCGGCGATGAATGGGCTCCAAAATGGAGCTGCAGACTCCTGGGAGGTCCTTCTACGGACTGGATGGCTCGGATTCGCCGGAGGAGCGTCGTGGTGCTGGCGCGAAGGCGGCGGAGCTTCACGCTCCAGGTATCTCCGGCGAGGGATCAAAATGGCCCTCCAGGTGCTTCAAGGGTCTTTGACCTGCAAAAAGTGGTGAGAAGGCCCAGGGCAAATTGCCTAGGCCTCGCGAGGACCTAATCTAGGCGCGAGGGGGAGTGAACGTCGGTGGCCGGAGGTGCGCTCCGGCGATGATGCTTGGAGTGGCGATATACGTGATGGAACTTGTAATTTTTTTTGGGGTTTTTGAAGCTCAAGCTACCAGGATCTAAATGCACGAAAGAAATAAGCGGGGTGGTGCCCTCGATGGCCGGAACCAGAGGAAGACAAGTACCTCGACGCCGGCTGTTGGCGGAGGTGGTGGAGGCACCCTCGACTTCGCGCGCCTCGGCTGAAGGGCTGGCGATGGAGCTGTCACCTCCACGGAGCTCAGGAGCACAATGGTGGCGCTGAAGGGTGAACCAAGGGGACTCAACCGAGGGAAGGAAGTGAGGGGTTGGTATATGAAGGGAGTTGAGGGCGTGACTTCGAGGAGGAGTCACGGGCGAGACGAGCAGATCTAAGGGGATCTAAGGAAACGGCGATGGAGATGGATCAAAGGGGCACAACTTCCATGAAGGAAGCGGCGGCAAAGGAGGGACGAGTCGGCCTAGGAAAGTCCACCAAGGCGGGCAAAAACCTAGGCGCGACAGTGCTACAGTGGGCGAAGGACGACCAGTTGACCTAGGTCAACTGGCGCCTTCTCCTGATTGGTCCACGTGGACCAATCAGGAAAAATCCCCTAAAAATGTCTTATTAATTTAATAAAAAAATAGAAATAGGCTGAATTAAATTATGGTTATAAAATGAAAAATGTTTAATTTTTTATGTAGTATTCTATTCTGATTTGTATTTATTTTTATGAATTAAATTTTTACAGGTTCATATTTAAACCTCTTATAGGTATAATACCTATATATCTTAGTATTTTATTTTTATTTTTGTATTTTTAATTTATTTATTTTTGTTTATTATTTTGTAAAATTACGAAATACTTATATATACACAAATATATTTTTATTTTAATTTTCTGATATATTTTATACACTTAATAAAATGAAAGTGTTATTTATATTGGTATAGATACATGTATTATACCTATGTATTATAATATATACAAGTATTTTTATTTGAGTTTTATTTGTGTTTTTATTCTGATTTTAATGTACAAAATTATTATAAGTATTAATTACAACATTATAAAAATATAAAAATATAAAAATAATGGATAAAGAATAAATTGAATATTTTATTCGGTACACTGTACAATGTGGGTCCAAAACTCAACTTTCAAACCGTAGCTCCGCCAAATGCGGAACCACCGCCATTGGATAGATTATTTTATTCTATATACAATTAAAGGTGAGTATGCTGCATTTGGATTTGTCAGTTGTGAGATACGGGTCTGGGAAGTTGGGATTCTGGATTTTTATTCAGACCATAACTTTTTGTCTGTACATTATTTTTCTGTGAAATCAATTTTGTATTTTTCTATATAAAATTATCTACAACTTTCATGTAAAGTTTATTTATTTGATGTATAAAAAGTGGAACCAAAAATAAGTCCCAAAAAGAATAAAGAATGAAGAAAATAACATAGGTATTTGACCCTTATCTCCCCCTACTTTATTCCTGGTCGACCTATTCATCAAGATGCCTAGGTCTCGGGGGTTTCGGGTCATAAAATATTTACAATATTTTATTCTTTTTCTTTTCTTTATTTATTCTATAATTTTGGCCTTAATGATAGCATTTTACACACTAATATGATGCACATGCATGGATGCTAAGATGATGATTTTAATGCTATTTACACGCATTTACTAGGGTTTTTAAGGCCAAAATGATAGAATAAAGATGATGAAACGTGGCTTCATCATCCCCCTATACTTTACCTTTGCTAGTCCCTAGCAAACACTTATGCAATAAGTGCAAAAAGAAAAAGAAAGGAAAGAAAAAGAAGAAAATTAGATTAAGTTTAATTATCGAACTTGTCTTCACAAAATCAAAGTTTGGAGCTTAAGTCGGACCTTTGGAATTTTAGTGCGGTCGGAACCTTAATGAGAACCAAGTTTGAAATCCAACAGTCCTTGAGAATCCCAAAACTCTGTCCAAGTCTCCTCAATAGCCAGGTCAGAAATACTTCAACTCATACGCAAACTCTTATGACTATGAATCTGACTTGCACAGTGTAAGTGATATGTAGCTCCCCACCTCAGAAGTAACAAAGAAACAACCTCCCCCAACCTGGTAACTCTAATGCCTCGGTCTAGCAACTCTTTCCTCGAGAAGCGGGGTATTCCCTTCTAAGTTCAAGTGCAACCGGGTCAAGAAGAGGGGGAAGAAGTATAGATTTTTGGGAGCTCAACCAATGTAGCTAAGTCTCTTGCTGCAAGCTTCATGAGATGTAACATGGATACCATAAGCTTTTGCTTTATTGAACTATATACACTCCGGTGGGGTTATTAAATTTTCAATCCGACCCACCACTTTTTTGGAGTTCTCTCTTTTTTTTTTCAATTGCATCTGTACAACATATCTACATGGTGCAGCATATATACAAGAAATTTCTTCTTGAGCCAGTAGACTATCCCTCTTTTGAAGCTTTATTGCAACCCACAGCTTCTGTCTTTAGCCTTCATCACCACTAGACCAAGTTGAGGTGCACTTCCTTCACTATAAGAAGAAGAGAGGTTCCGCCTAGAAGTACTACCCTCATATGCTACCCCAAGCCAAAGGAAACTGCCTCCTCACCACCTCATCCGTGGAGAGCTATGTGAAAGGTGCAGGTGTCCAAGTTAGGTCATTATCAACAAGAGTCGTGCGTGTGCTCCGAAATACTCTACTTAGGCAGTCAAGAGTCCATTAAACCAAGTCCTGTGATCCTCAAAGAATTAAGTCAACTAGACCTGAAGTACCTCAAACCCAGTTCCTATAAGGTTCCTGTTATTAGGTAGATTTTAAGGTCCAATCAAGCTCTAATCTCTGGATTTTACTTAGACTTGTTCAACTATCAAACTCAATCCGAAAAATGCTCATGCCATGCAATGTAATGCAGAAAATATTTTTGTGATGCAATTTTCAAAGATTTTGAACTTTTTATGGATTTTTGAAAAGATGATGATGATGCATGCAGATGCATTTTTTGTCTTTTTCAAAAAGATTTTTCAGATGTTTTTGGATTTTAATTTTTTTGCAAATGTTTTTGGGATTTTTGAACACAAAACGTTTTGGCTGAAAACTTGGTGAAAACTATGTACACGGGAGTGCTTCTTATATATACAAGAAGTGGATTTTACGAATTTACAAGGGCAAGTGGTCAATTTTATAAGTACATCTATATAGTGGATTTTGGTGTGATGTCAGTATTCCTCAAACTTATTTGACACAAACTTTTCACACAATTTTTGAAAACTATAGTCCAAAATAGTTTTTAGAAACATTTTTACAAACATGTACACATATTTGAAAATCATTTTGCAAAGGTTTTAAAAACAGTATATATGGATTTTTCAAAGGATTTTTGCAACCATTTTTCAAACCATTTGCAAATCATTTTTCAAATCTTTTATTTCACACAAAGAAAAGAAGTTTTACAAACCACACATTTTTACACAGGTTGAAAACATGTAACAAAACATTTTCAAAATAGTCTTCAATAGATGTTCACCAAGATTTTCCAACTATTTTTCAAACATTTTGCAAAAAAACATTTTCACCTGATTTATTAATCAGTAATTTACAAAAAGAATTTGAGGAATAAAACACCTTTTTATTAAGGAATTTTAATGAATTTTAAAGAATTATTAGCCATATTATTAAGAAAATACGAAAGTACGAGTTATGGCTAAAGTATATACGTAGTATATACGACCCCCCTATACTTAGCTTGAGCTATGTCCTCATAGATCGGAGAGAAAAGAGAAGACATAACTCGTACTAAGTATAGGCAAGTCGAAAGAATGAATGAATCAATGAATGAGAAGTTGACCGTCCCCCCTATACTTAGGATCAAATAATCCTAAGTATAGCAGACTGTACACAATGCAGGGAGGGTCAAGGGTGGGAATGAACAGATCGTACTCAGATTGTCTCCCCCTATACTTAGGGTAAGATATCCCTAAGTATAGACAAGAAGAGGAGACAATGGAGAGGATCAAAGAATGGAAATACTCGGGGTGCACACCCCCCTATACTTAGGACAAAGTACGTCCTAAGTATGGAAAACTGTCTACAAGGGCGGCACCTTTTTCATAGATAAAGAAGATAGAGATGGAAAAGAAGAAAAGAAGAAAAGAAGAAAATGACTCAACAGATGAAAGTGATATGAACAGATGGATCTGTACAGCGGTAGATGGAGTTGATCACCATGTATGAGATGTAGATGATGAGAGTTAAAGGACACATCTCATACCAGAAGAATGGGGGCAACGTCAATGGTCGGCGGATCATGATCAAGATATAGTTTCAAGCGTTGACCATTGACGCGGAAGGTAGAAGAAGATGACGGTTCGGATATGTCGATGCTGCCATTGTCATGTACCTTCCTGACCACATACGGTCCTTTCCACTTGCTCTGTAATTTCCCTGGGATTAATTTCAGCCTGGAATCAAACAACCATACTCTCCGATCTGGCTCAAACTGTTTATGGCTGATATGCGAATCGTGCCATGTCTTTACTTTCTCTTTGTACTGTAGGCTGTTCGAAAAGGCTGTGTCTCTCAGTTCTTCCAGGGCTGCCAATTCTGCTCTTCTCTGGTCTCCTACACTCTCGGGATCCACAAGCAACTCAGTAACTGCCCAAAAAGATTTGTGCTTGATTTCCACTGGCAAATGGCACGGCTTGCCATAGACGAGGCGAAAGGGAGATGTCCCCAATGGATTCTTGGAAGAAGTCCGATAAGCCCACAAGACCGAGTCCAAAAGTTGTGACCAATTCTTTCGGTCTGGGCGGACAACTTTCTGCAAGATAGTCTTTATCTCCCGATTCGAAACTTCGGCAAGACCATTAGTCTGAGGGTGATAAGGAGTGGCAACCCGATGGTCAATGCCGAACTCGTCTGCAAGGGCCCTGACTTTGTCATTGATGAAGTGAGACCCCCCGTCTGAAATCAAGACTCTAGGTACCCCGAACCGTGAAATGATATTTTTCCTCAAGAATTTGCACACGGTTTTCGCATCTGCGGCTCGGGCGGGGATGGCCTCAACCCATCGGCTGACATAATCCACAGCGAGCAAAATATGCTCGAATCCCTGACTTTTAGGAAACGGGCCCATGAAATCAATCCCCCATGCATCAAAAACCTCACAGAAGTGAATGGGTTGCATGGGCATCATGTCTCTCTGTCCGCAGGTTCCCATTTTCTGACAGTCAGTACATCTCTTCACGAACTCATCAGAATCCTTGAAGAGAGTAGGCCACCATAGGCCGGATTGAAGCACCTTCTGTGCTGTTCTTTTTCCAGAATGATGTCCTCCTGCCTCAAGCTTGTGGCAGTATGTGAGGACGCTTTGCTGCTCTTCTTGAGGAATGCACCTCCTCCAGATACTATCCCCTGCTTCATGATAAAGGACGGGATCCTCCCAATGATAAAACTTGGCCTTAGCTAGGAAGGTCTCAAGTTTCTGTCTGGGCCAACCCTGAGGGACTGTCTTGGCAACAAGATAGTTTACAAAGTCAGCATACCATGGGAGTGAGGTGATAGCCAAGATCGCCTCATCTGGAAATGTTTCTGCGATAGGTGCGCTGGGCTCAGATTCCTCAAGATTCTCCAACCTGGAGAGATGATCCGCCACCACATTCTTGACTCCAGGCTTATCCTTAATCTCAATATCAAATTCCTGGAGTAGAAGGATCCATCTGGTGAGACATGCTTTGGCATCCTTCTTAGACATTAGGTACCGGATGGCGGTGTGATCAGTGTAGATGGTCACTCTAGATCCGAGAATGTAAGATCGATACTTATCAAGAGCGAAGACTACGGCCAGCATCTCTTTCTCAGTCATAGTGTAATTCCGATGAGCGACATCCAAGGTCCGGCTGGCGTAGTGAATGACAAACGGCAAACCATCCCTCCTCTGTCCAAGCACAGCCCCAACGGCAAAATCAGAAGCATCCGTCATGATCTCGAATGGGAGAGACCAATCGGGTGGCTGAAGGACAGGAGCTGAAACAACCATATTCTTGAGAGTCTCAAAAGATTCAAGACACTTATCATTAACAATAAACTCGGTGTCTTTTGTCAGCAAGTCAGTGAGCGGTCGGGCAATTCGACTGAAGTCCTGAATGAACCGTCGGTAGAAACCGACATGCCCCAGAAAAGACCGTAACTGACGCAAATTGGACGGCGGATTGAGTTTTCTGATGATATCCACCTTGGCGGGATCGACCTCCATGCCTCTGTTGGATACGATATGACCAAGGACCGTCCCTTGAGTCATCATGAAATGACTCTTCTCCCAGGATAAGACAAGATTGACCTCAATGCAGCGCTTCAGCACACGGTCTAGGCAGTCAAGACAAGCGTCGAACCCGTCGCCATAGACCGAGAAGTCATCCATGAAGACCTCTAAACAGTCACCCACCATGTCCGAGAATATGGACAACATGCACCTTTGGAATGTCGCCGACGCGTTACATAGACCAAAGGGCATCTGTCTGAAAGCATAAGTCCCAAACGGACAGGTGAATGTCGTTTTCTCCTGGTCTTCGGGCGCAATGGCCACTTGATTGTATCCAGAGTACCCATCAAGAAAATAGTAATGACTCTTCCCGGCTAACCGCTCGATAATCTGATCAATGAATGGTAGCGGGAAGTGATCCTTCTTGGTGGCCTCATTCAATCGTCTGTAGTCCACACAGACCCTCCAAGAAGTTGGTACTCTGGTAGCGATCTCCTCTCCAGACTCATTGACAACTGTAGTGATACCCGTCTTCTTGGGTACCACATGTAAAGGACTTACCCATTTGGAGTCGGAGATGGGATAGATAAAATCGGCGCTCCACCACTTGGAAATTTCTTTCATGACTACGTCTCGAAGATTCGGGTTCAGCCGTCGCTGGAACTCACGCGATGGCTTAGCGTTATCCTCGAGATAAATGTGGTGGGAGCAAAGATTTGGGCTCAGCCCTTGAAGATCTGCTATACTCCAACCGATTGCCTTGCGGTTCCTTTCAAGAACCTCCATCAGACGAGATTCTTGTTCTCCAGTCAAATCTGCTGAGATGATGACTGGGTGCATTTCTGGCTCACCCGCAAGGAATCTATACTTCATCGACTGCGGAAGAGGTTTCAGTTCTGGACAACTGGGAGGTGGCAGATCTGGCTTCTGGTAGTCTGCGTGAAGGCGACCAGGTCTGCATGGGAGAACTCTCGCTCTGCATGAATTTCTGACGAAGGGCAGCCTGCTGAATCATCTATAAACTGGACTGGCTCGCACTTTGTCATGGCTGCTGGCTCAGAAGGAATCAGACAAGGCAAATAATCATCAAAGTCATCCCAGTCAATGTCTGAATCCGAGGGATCAGAAGAAGATGAGCAAGAATGGAACTCATCTGCACCACTCATCACAACACTGTCAGCTTCAGATGTATCCTCCTCCAGGGATGTGCTCTCCCGGCTCTCGACTGCCATGAGCTTGAGATATAGTGAATCTGTAGGCAAGGCGAGGGTCGGTGCTACAGGATCTTTCCAGTTAGATTCATCATCAGTCATCTCAAAATCACAGACCTGGTGGATGTCTAACTCCTCCTCTGTCATCTGTGCTGCTTCGCTGGACTGCTCGGAGCACTCTAACTCTCTAGCTCTGATTTCTTCGATCGTCTCTATTTGTATGGTTTCGCCCTCTACGCGAAAACATACCTTCCCACTATCATGGTCAGTCACCGCCTTGGCAGTGGCCAAGAATGGACGTCCAAGAATGATGGGGGCATCAGCTACCGACTCAGGGATCTCCATGTCCAACACAACGAAGTCCACGGGGAATTTCAAGCCCTGAATGGTAACGACCACGTCTTTCAATAACCCCTTCGGCCTCTTAATCGACCTATCAGCAAACTGAAGGACCGTTCTGCTTCGAAGAAGAGGGCCAAACTCGAACTGCTTGAGTAAGGCTGCCGGAAGGAGGTTAATTGAAGAGTCGCTGTCTAATAGAGTACGATCAAACTGTTGCTCCTGAATCTCGCATCTGACATAGGGAGCTCCTGCGTCTGGTCGCTTGGCTGGCAGCTTGTTCTGGATGATGCAACATGTGTCATGAGTGAGCATATGGATTTGATCTCTGTACCTCTTCTTCCTTCGGACAGTAGTTGTTTCTTTCAAATTCTTCTTGAAGAAGGGAATATGCTCAAATGCTTCTCGTAGAGTCAGCTGGATATGAAATCTGTCAATCATTTCGTTGCCGAACTCTACCTGCTGATTCTTTTTTAGATTTTCTTTTTTGTTCCCCTTCGCCCGGTGAAGTGCCTCAGGGAAGGGGATGGTAGGGGCCTCCTCAGATGGAGGACTAGGAATCGGTCCCTGTGCATGTGAAGAAGAAGGATCCACACAATAATCATCATTCACCACATAGGGATCCGCAATTTGAACAGAAACCTTTCCTTTATTCATCTTTTTGTTTTTCTTTTTGTTCCCACAGTCCTTGGGTACAAAATATGGCAACATCACAGATGGTTGCTCAACAAAAGTAGATGTGGTGGCTTCAGCACCACCACTAGCACCGGTCTTCGCGGCATCAGCACCGCGCTCTGATTCATCATCCAAAATGGTGGCATCAGCACCACCGTCCGTATCTGGTATCACGACGGCATCAGCACCGTCGTCCTGGACTCTATCATTGGTGGCATCAGCACCACCGTCTTCAACATCATCATTAGCGGCATCAGCACCGCTCCTCTGCTCCTCTGGCGCTCCTGATCCTGCATCTGGCTGTCGCTCAGAAGAGGCGCCGCCGGCTGGCATCCTACCGCTCCTAGTAGTAACAAAATCAGCATCATAATAGGAATAAGACTTGTCACTCAAATAATCACTAGGAGAGGTATCCTCTGTGAACTCTACCTGCTCAGATTTTCTTTTTAGATTATTAGGGTTAGGTTCGATCTGAGCAGGTATGGCGGCCTTGCCTTTCATGATGTCCCTCATCTCCTGCCGGAATTCATCCATCTCTTGCCTGAAAGAAGCTCGCTGTTCAGATAGCAAGCGGGCAAGATCATCAAGGGCCGGGTTCTCAAAGGCTGGACCCTGAGAACCGGAAGTCTGTCCCTGCTGGAAATGGGGCTGCTGCTGCTGGTGTTGCTGCTGATACTGGGGGGAAGGCTGGTGATAAGATTGCTGAGGCGGCTGTCGCTGCCTCCACTGCTGTCCCTGATAGGAGGGACGAGGATCACTCTGATACTGAGATGTCTGGGCATACTGGGGCTGCTGGTTGTGCTGCTGTGGCTGGCTGTTCTGCTGTCCTTGAGCAGGGGAGTGCTGTTGGGATGAGGATCCACCATTGCCCCAACGGAATCCGGGGTGATCCCTACGAATTGCGGGCTGAGGGTACCGGTCGTACCAAATCCCGTTGACTTCCATCAACGGTTCCTGCTCGAAGGAGGGTGGAGGAAGAACTGCCAATGGCTGCTCCGGCTGATAGACCACCATCTGCGTGTCTTGAGATGGTGGTTGCTCTGGATGGTACTGCAGCAATGGAACCGGCTCCGCCTGGATATGGTTCACCTGGCGGTATGTGGTGGAGGCCTGGTTGTGATTGCTGCTGCTGGAAGCAACCTGTGACCTGGGAGGCTGTTGGGAATGGGCCTGTGCCTCCTGAATACATAGAATTTGAGTCTTCAGGTCACTCATGGTTTTGGTGAGAAGGTCCATCTGGGCAAGACCTTGGTTCTGCTTCTTCTCGAGGATCTCCATGCGGTCCAATTTCTCACTGATAATGCCCATGTCGGCTGCGGCTGATTCAGCTTGGGCTGCTGCAACTGACACTGTATTGGGACCGGCATCGATGCGGGCGATCCTCTGAAATGATCCTGCTCTTTGCGGGGGCTTCTGGTGTGTGTAGACACGGGCTTGGGTCATCACTGTAGAATTTTCTGCCATGCCTTCGTAGATGGCCCAGACGTCGTCTTCACCCTTGGAAAAGTATGATCCACCGCAAGAGGCGTTGACAAGCCCCTGCAGCTCTGGTGTCAGCCCACAGAAGAAACTCTGAACCAGATTGGGCTTGGATATATTGTGATGTGGACACCGGTCGATGAGCTCTCTGAATCGATCCCAGGCTTCATGGAATTGTTCATTTGGGATCATGACAAAATTGCTAATCATAGCTCTAGCTGCATTGGTCCAGCCGAGAGGATAGTATTTCTTCAAAAATGCGGTCCGGAGATCTGCCCAAGTGTCGACGAATTGCCCAAGATGCTTGAGCCAATATGCGGCTCTATCAACCAAAGAAAATGGAAAGGCAATCATCTTGATTGTGTCCTCGGTTATCAACCGATCATGGATGGTGCTGCATATCATCTCAAATTCTTGGAGGTGGAGGTGCGGCTCTTCGGTCGGCAACCCATGGAACTTGGGTAGCAGCTGGATCGTGTGGGGCCGAAGCTCGAAATCTCCGTGGATGGGCGGGAGTCTGATCCAACGGTGAGTGAGGGATGCGGCTGGATTGTGCAATTCCCTCATGATAGTCTGTGGCGGTCTCTCAGCGTCTGGATCTGCTCCTCCTGCATCAGGTCCTCCTCCTCCACCACCTTCTCCGCCAGCTCGGTTCTCTCTCATCTGAGCTATCTCCCTCATGAGATCACCCATGAATGTACCCTGGTCACGGATCTGCCTCTGCATAGTCTCCAGGGATGCTAACAAGGAATTATTGATGGCTGCCTGGTCAAATAGGAATGGAGGGTGCTCATGATCATCTTCATGCTCGCCTCTGTCTGCCATGGCTGGATTTTCTGAAAAAGCAAAAGAGGCCATCTCAGGTGCTGTCGAATGAGCTGAACACTGTGATGCACTGAATTCTGACACTCTTGGACTGATGGAAGGAGAATGAGAAAGGTGGTCGAGGGGGAACAGGGTGGATGTAAACTCGGGCTCGGAGAGAGGACTCTCCGAGGTATTCCTAGATGAATAGGGAGGAGTGCGGGATAGCGGTGCCGACAAAGTCGGCCTAAGAGATCTCCGTCCCATCATCTTGATTATTCGAGAAGAGTGGGGATGATGCAAGAGAAGAAGAAGATGATATGCAACAAAATTGTGCACAATTGTGCGGTGTTTTTGATCTTGATCTAAATAAATCTAGCAATCAAACACAAAGCAGGGGTGAGTTCACCAACTCAACACGTGAAGCCGTGAAGGTTCGGCTTTTATCTTGTCAATTTTAGCTTGATTCAGGAATTTATCTTTTCACGAGTCCTTAGAACGCTACGCCTAAAGGAGAGAGAGTACTACCGGAAGAGTATCCCGTACTTGTCCTCCTCCTGTGTAACCTGTAGCTTGCACTTTTTGAGGTCCTTGTAACCCTTCCTGGATCCCTACTCAGCCAAAGAATAAGAGAGGAAGCCAATAGGCGAAATCGATACTTCGGAACTCGCTCGCAACGGAATCACTGATAGGCCTCCCGCACCCTTAGTTAATCCGGTCAAATTAATGTCCAAATCAATTAATGATATTCGTTGCAGTCGGATACGAGGGATTAATCAAAAATCACTTAGCTATTAATGTTAAGTGATGTAGTTTTTTTTACTTGGTGAAGTCCAAGGTCGATCTCAGGGAGGCATCTGTCTCCTTAGGTTGATTACATCAATTCACAAGTGCTCGAGATTCGGGGAACGATTTTTTTTTTTTTTTTTGGTCTTTTTAATTACTATGTAGACAATGCAGACAATCCTTAGCCAATTTCAAGTTAGATTTAATTGATATATCAAATTCAGTCCAAAAATTATGAAAATTGGCCAGAAGGTTGCTTATGATGAAAATGACCTACACTAATTTTTTTGGAATTTTTTGACTCAAAATGAATATTCTATGAATTAACTAAACAAACATTGTGATTTTCAATGTTTAATTTTTAATAAATATCAAAACACAATATTTCTCGGAACTAAAATTATCCTAGGAAGGTCTAATGATCAGGAACCTAGGAAAATTGACAGAACTAAAAAAATGTTGTGAAATGAATTAATTAAAATTAATCAAAGGAAATCACTAAACTATTTATTCAGGCCTCGTTATGCGTGCAAATGATGTGAAATTTTTATGGGATGTTAAAAACAATGTCCTTAAGCTACTGTGATTTTTTTGGTGATTTTTGAAGGCACAGATAATTTACTAAAAATCAAATGGCATCTCTGGGCAAAATATGACTCAAATCAACCAATTAATTCATTAATAAATCAAGAAAACCAACAAAAATACAACACGTGTGCTAACAGGTAGAGGACAAAGTTCTCAACAATATGCAACTTTTAAAATTCAAAAATAATCAAAAACGCATGCTATGGACACGTGCAAACATAGGGGTCTAAATGCAATACTGAAAAATAAATGTTCAAGAAATAAACATGCTGACAGGGACTAAAGTGCAATTACCAAGACTATGCAGGACTTGAATGCAAATTCTCCACGAATCACGTGCGCCTCACGTGATGTCTGCTTCACAGGGACCTTTCTGCAATTTTGGGAACCTCCAGGGGTGTCGGTGCAATTTACCCAGGCCGCACGTGCTCCTCACGTGGGGCGGCCTAGGCTCGGAGGCGTCGGAGGCTCGGATCGAGGGTCGGGGCTTCTGGAGGCTCGGGTTAGCCTCGGATCTGCTTCGGGGGACCCGAGCCTAGGCTTGGGTGCCGAGGCTCGGATCGGGCGACGTGGCGGCCTGAGGGCCCTTGGATCTGGATGGATCCAAGGGTGGTAGGTGAAGACGCGTGGCAGCGGGTGGAGCGTCCGATCCTTGGTGCGATCGACGGTCGAGGACGAAGGCGGTGAAGAGACGCGTGGCGGGACGAGGGCCGTTCGATCAGAAGATCGAACGGTGGCTGCTGTTTCTCCTTCAACGCTCCTCCGCCGCCTGCGGAGGAGGGGCCTGTGCTCCGGTGAAGGGGGCTGACCTCCGCCTGCCTCGCTGAGCTCCGTCAGTGAGCTCTGTCAGCTCCCAGCTAGCTCGGAAGCAGCGGATGAGGACGGCGAAGCCTCCGGTGGTCTCGGATTGGCTGGAGGAGGGCTGGAGCACCTGGTCGATGAAGCTCGAAGAAGGATCCGATGAAGCTCCGGCCAATGGTCCAAAGAGTACCTGCAAGTGTTAGCTGGATAGCCGAAGCGTGCTGGTGATCGTGGGAGTTGAATGGAGTGGTCGGAGAGGCCTGCGGGTGCTTGAGGTGATCGGGCGAGGTGGCTCCGGCCAAGCGGCGGAGCTGCTAGTCGACGGTGGTCGAAGTGCGGTGAATGGCGAAGTGGAGCGGCCCGCGAGGATGCTAGCACCGTCGCGGAGCTCGTCGGGATGTCGAGGAGGTGTGGAGATGTCCGTGGAAGGCGAATAAAATCGGAGAAGATCGGATGAAAAGAAGAGGATGATCGGAGAGGGGATGAAGGAGGTTACCTGGGGTTTGGGGCTCGGTTTTGAGCTCCAGGGGTCGTCGCTCCAGAGGTCGGTAAGCCTCGAGCTCGTGCAGCTACGCGGAGGGCGGCTGCGGCACGGCGGTGCACCGTGGATCTCGCCGGAGAAGAAGGTCCTTCGTCGCTCAACAATTCGGCCGCTTGCTGTCACCAAGAGGAAGCTTGGAGCTCGGGGTTCTTTCCTGGAGTGGCGGATGGGCTTGAATGTGGTCGGAGAGGGTGTATTTATAGGTCGAAGGTGGCGGCAGAGCTGGGTGAGTGGCGAGTTTCATGGAGGTGGTGGAGCGAGTGTGGCGGAGATGGTGATGTTCGAGGGTGTTGGCGAGGGAGAGGGAAGAGTGGGGAAGATCGTGGGAGAGTCAGTGGCCGGCGAGGGGGGCTGGAGTGCGGCCGAGAATAGAAAGGGGCGGCCCCTCCCGCAAGGCGGAGATCGTGGGAGAGAGGGGCTGCCCGAGGTAGGGGACGAAGTCCTGGCCGTTGGATCTTGTGATCCAACGGCCAGATGGAGGCGCGAAGCGGGCGGGTGAGATTAGATCTGGAGTGCCCAGATGAAGGGCTATGAGGGTGACACGTGGCGTGACGCGGGCGAAGTGCGAGCGGGCGGCTAGGATCGGGTCTAGGTGATTGATCTGAGGGTCACGATCCGCTGGAAGACGAGCGGTTGTGATGAAGGGATCGGGGGCGCGATCGGGCGGCCTAGAGGTCGCCACGTGGCTCGTTGAGGATGCGGCGCTAAGGAACGGTCCAGATGGAATGCGGGGTGGATCTGATGGCTGTAGAAGAGAGCGGACGTGGTCAGGCCTGGGCCGTTGGATCTGAGGTGCGATCCAACGGTGGAGGGCGCGGGCGGAGCAGACAAAGGGCAGCGGGCCGCGTGGCGCAATCAGAGGGCGCCACGTGGCCTGCTGTGAGTGGTCGAAGGGAAAGACACGTGTAGAAAGAGGAGGAGGCCGAATTTGGAAAAACTCAAAACATGAAAGTTGTAGATCTTGATGAGATCTACAAGTTTCATGTTGACCAAAGACGGAGATGAGGTCAAATATGATACATAAATACAAAGTTACATAAATATACATATGTAGTATACAAAATGACCCAAAAACCCAAGTTCCTCATACAAGCTCCAATTTCAATGAAATTAGTCTCATTTTGAAGGTCTTTTGATATGTAGTATTCTAAGAGTGAGTAGACCTAAGTAGGAGTTTGTATGCGGGCTTTATGTGTGTTTTAATGTACAAGGGTGCTCAGGGTATTTAGGCTCTTTTACAAGGGATTTTTGGCTTCTTATTTAAATGCAGATGAGCTCCTAAAATGCATGAATTATGGATGCATGCATGAATGCTATTTATGCAAGATAAAGGGAAATATGCCTCTATTTTCTCGGGAACAAGGCTCTATTTTTGACTTTTGATGTGATGAATCACAGATTCATCAACCCCCTATACTTAAACCTTGCTCGTCCCCGAGCAACTAAATGAAATGCGAGAGTGAAATGATTTTGGGTTCCATACCAAGGTCATGAACAAAAGTTAAAAATGGAGCCTGACTCGACCTTTGGATTAATTGTGTGGCGGAACCTTATTTGGACCTGAACTTAAGAGCTAACAGACTTCAAGTTCCACAAGTCTTCTATTCAAGACGCCTCAATAGCCAGGTCAGAACAAATCCTCAAACGCAAATTTCTGATGACTATGATTCTTACTTGTACTGTGTAAGTGAGATATAGCTCTCCACATCAGAAATGACTCGGAACCAGCCTCCTCTAACAAGGTAACTCAATAACCCGGTCCAGTAACTCTTTCCTCGAGGAGCGGGGTATTCCCTTCTAAGTTCAAGTGCGACCAACTCAAGAGGAGGGGGTAGAGAAAAGAATGGACGGTGGCCAGTGTAGCCACCTATCCCGGGATGCCTGACCAGTGTAGCCAAGTCATCCAGCTGCATTTCTTCGTACTCCGACAGGTAAAAATTTTTTTTCTTTGACTTGGACCTGTCTGATTTTTTTGGAGTTTTCTTGCAATTTTTTTTTTTTTTTTTTTTTTTTTCACTATATACAATGTGCAGCATGTACATCAGGAGTTTTTCCTCTTGAGCCAGTAGACTATCCCTCTTTTGAAGCATTATTGCAACCCACAGCATCCCGTCCTTAGATGTCAACACCACTAGACTAGGTTGAGATGCACTACCCTCCCTAGAGGAGGACGGATGTTTCCACCCGTGTGCTACTCCAAGCTAAAGGATTCTACCTCCTCACCACCTCATCAATGAAGAGCTACGTGCATTGTGCTTGTCCAAGTTAGGTCATTATCTAAGAGAATCCTGCGTATGCACGAAATATTCTACTTAGACTAATCAAGATGACATGTGAACATAGACTTGCGGACTCAAAGAATTAAGTCACTTGACCTGAAAAATCTTAATTCCAGTTCCTATAAGGTCCCTCTGAAATTAGATGGGTTAAGGTCAAATCAAGTCCATCCTCAATATCTACTCATAACTTGGTTCAGAACCCACTAGCTTTTCACTTTGCATATGCAAGATATGCAGATGATGTGCAGATGACATGCTATGAATGAAATGCAAGACTTTTTTTTTTTTTTTTTTTTTTTTTGAAAATGCAAGATAATATGCAAGAGTAAATAAGAAGCCTTTTTGTTTTATTTTTCTGGTATACAACAATCTTTTTTTTTTATTATTATTTACAACAATCTTTAGTTGATATAATTTGTACATTAATTTATTATTAATTTTTTTTTAATTTTTACAAAAGGTTTACAAGTAGTATACAAGTGTACAATTTTTTTTTTTTTCAATTTTTACCCACCCATAATTATTGCAAATATATATATACAAAAATATGCGAAAGTACGAGCTATGGGTAAAGTATATATGTAATATATACACGCCCCCCTATACTTAGCGTGTGCTATGTCCTCAGAGCACAGAGAGCGAGGAAAAAGACATAGCTCGTGCTAAGCATAGGAGAGCCAAAGAGGAATAGAAAGTATAGAAGTCGTCTTGCCCCCCTATACTTAGGCTCTGGCGGCCTAAGTGTAGAAGAAGATCAAAAATGGGGCGGACGAGGAAAGATGGGAATGGATGAATATACAATATGGGCATCGGTCCCCCCTATACTTAGGCTTAGGTCAGCCTAAGTATTGGTAAGAAATGCGTATGAGGACTGATGTGATCTGGAGAATGTACAGTGAAACGACTCGGGTGACCCCTTCCCCCTATACTTAGGATCTGGTCATCCTAAGTATAGTCCGAGATAATGATTCGATGATGTGGGGATGGGTTACTAGAATCGTGGAGGTAGAGGAAAGGATATACAGGAATGATGATATATGTACAAATGAGTCGGTCTGAATCTTCTGAAGATGCTGCTGATGGCTGGAGTTCATTGCTGCAAGGTCTCATGCACGGCTTGAGATGTATCTGCTGTATCTGTCTCGCGCATGAATACAATCTCCTCCACATGGACTAACTGTTCATTAGATTCAACGAAGTGCTTCAACAGCTGCCCATTAACCAGGAATGTCGGTGCGTCATCCGCGAGATCTGAGATCTCGACACATCCACTATCATGCACCGTTCGGACTACAAATGGTCCCGTCCACTTGGATTTCAGCTTGCCTTGGAAGGTCTTCAGCCTGGCATTGAACAACCATACCTTCTGTCCAGGAACAAAGGTCTTTCGTCTGATAAATCTATCGTGCCAACGCTTCACCTTGTCCTTGTACACCACACTGTTGTCGTATGCGCGGTTTCTGACTTCCACAAGCTCATTCAGATCCATGTCTCTCTGTTTTTGGCCCAGGTGTGTGTTCCAGTTGACCTTCTTTATTGCCCATTCTGATTTATGCACTAACTCTGCGGGCAAATGGCACGGCTTTCCGAATACCATTCGGAATGGGGAGGTACCTAACGGTGTCTTGTAAGCCGTCCTATACGCCCAGAGGACCTGATCCAAGATCTGAGACCAGTCCTTCCTGTCTGGGCGGACGAGCTTTTGCAGTATTGTTTTTACCTCCCTATTTGACACCTCAGCCATACCATTGGTTTGTGGGTGGTAAGGACTAGCGACACGGTGTTCGATGCCGTAATCCTTCAGGAGTTTCTTCACCTCCCGATTCACAAAGTGGCTACCCCCATCTGATATCATCATTTTGGGGATCCCGAACCTAGAGATTATGTGCTCTCTGATAAACTTACAGACAGTCCTGCTGTCTGCGGCTCGGGTCGGGATAGCCTCCACCCATCTTGACAGATAATCCACCGCAAGAAGGATGTATTCAAATCCGTGGCTGACAGGGAATGGGCCCATGAAGTCGATGCCCCAGGCGTCAAAGACATCACAAATGATGACCGGCTGCATCGGCATCTCATCCTTGGAACCAACGGTTCCTCCCATTCTCTGGCATACTGGGCACGACTTCGCGAAGGTGGTGGCATCGCGAAACAGAGTCGGCCAGTAAAAGCCACACTGAAGCACCTTCCATGCGGTCCTCTTCCCGGAGTGGTGTCCTCCTGCCTCTAAGCTATGGCATAAAGAAAGGACACTCTGGTATTCCTCCTGAGGAATACAACGTCTCCAGACGCAATCCGGTCCTTCAAAGAAAAGGATCGGATCCTCCCAATGGTAGTGTCTAGCATCCGACTTTAGTCGGTCAATTTGGCTCTTGGGCCAATCCTCGGGAACCTTCTTGGAGACAAGATAGTTCACGATATTGGCATACCATGGGAGTGAGTCGATAACAAAAATCGACTCGTCAGGGAAGGAGTCTCGAATTGGGGAAACCTCGGAAGTATTAATATTTTCGAGACGAGAGAGATGATCAGCTACTACGTTCTTCTTTCCAGGTTTATCACGGATGTCCAAATCAAATTCCTGGATAAGTAGAATCCAACGAAGAAGACGCGCCTTCGCGTCCTTCTTCTCCATCAAATATCGTAGTGCCGTGTGGTCTGTGAACACAGTCACCTTGGATCCGATTAAATGCGATCTGAATTTGTCCAAGGCAAACACTACCGCCAGCATTTCCTTTTCGGTAACTGTATAGTTACGCTGAGCAGAATCAAGCACTTTGCTTGCGTAGTGGATTGCAAACGGGACGCCATCTCTTCTTTGTCCCAATACAGCCCCAACAGCATAATCTGATGCATCCGTCATGATCTCAAAAGGGAGAGACCAATCTGGGGCTTGTAAAATGGGTGCGTCCATAATCATTCCTTGTAATAGCTTAAAGGCCGCAAGACACTTGTGATCGACAATAAACTCCGCGTCTTTGCCTAAAAGCTCAGTTAGCGGTCGGGCAATTTTAGAAAAATCTTTGATGAACCTCCGATAAAATCCGACATGCCCGAGGAACGACCGCAACTGCCGTACGTTGGTTGGTGGCTGGAGTCGTCTGATCACATCCACCTTGGCAGGGTCAACCTCCATTCCTCTCTTGGAGATGACGTGCCCCAACACTATGCCCTCCGTCACCATAAAGTGACTTTTCTCCCAGGAGAGCACCAGATTGACCTCACAACATCTTTTGAGGACTCGGTCCAGATTCCTAAGGCAGGAATCAAAAGAGTCGCCGTGGACCGAAAAGTCATCCATGAAGACTTCCAGGAATTCGCCGACCATTTCGGCGAATACAGCAATCATGCACCTTTGAAAAGTACCTGGAGCATTGCATAACCCAAAAGGCATGCGCCTGAAAGCATAGGTACCAAAGGGGCATGTGAACGTGGTCTTTTCCTGGTCCTCTGGAGCTATGGCTACTTGATTGTAGCCCGAGAACCCATCAAGGAAGCAGAAGAATTCTTTCCCTGCTAGTCTCTCTAAGATCTGATCAATGAACGGTAGGGGGAAATGATCCTTCTTCGTCGCGGCATTCAGGCGTCTGTAATCCACACAGACGCGCCACGACGTGGGTACTCTCGTCACGATCTCCTCTCCGTCCTCGTTGGTGGTCGTCTGAATTCCCGACTTTTTCGGGACAACATGGATTGGGGCCACCCACTTAGAGTCGGAGATTGGGTAGATAAAACCCGCGTCGCACCATTTTTCTATCTCTTTCTTGACAACCTCTCGTAGATTTGGATTCAACCGACGTTGGAATTCACGAGAGGGTTTGGCTTCATTCTCCAAATATATATGGTGCGAACACAGAGCGGGATTTATCCCGTGGAGATCGGAAATGCTCCAGCCTATTGCCTTGCGGTTCTTCTCCAGGATCTCTAGCAAGCGAGATTCCTGCTCCTCGGTCAATTGCGAACTGATAATGACCGGAAATTTCTTGGCTGCGCCCGCAAGGAAGGCATACTTAAGGGTTGTGGGTAAGGGTTTGAGCTCAGGGATGGTATGATCATCTAAGAAGTCTGGCTCAATCCGATCTGGTTCGGTGTTGGAAGTGGCTGGATCTTGATCTGCAGTGGCTGCCACCAAGCTTGGCTCTGGAGTCGGATCGTCAAAGGTCTCCATGCAATCGGCAAACGCCTCGTCCGACTCGTCTTCCTCATCTTCCGATTGTCCTAAGGATGTAAGGACTGACAGGCCCTCTTGGGCCTCTATGTCATCGAAGATGTAGGGTGATGCAGGCTCAGAGCTGTACTCGTTCCTAATGATCTCGCAGACTGACTCATGTACTGGATCATCTTCAAAGGAGATGGACATATCGGTGCTGGCTGGGTTCTGTCTCCATGGCCCAACTAAGTCTACATGTGCACTGTCTGTTTCGATCGAAGAGTACTCGGTGCTGGATTCGGAGTCCGGTCTCTGCCATCTGGTCTGCTTCATCTCTAGTTCCTCATCTCCGCCTGGAGTTTGGAACTGAATCTTCCCATTCTTATAATCGAATAAGGCCCCTGCTGTTCTAAGGAAGGGCCTACCCAAGATAATCTGGGAATCTCTCCAATTACGAGGGGTCTCCATATCAAGGACAGTGAAGTCCACCAGGTATTCCTGACCCTCGACTTTGATCACAATGTTCCTTAATTCTCCTTGGGACCTCTTAGTGGATTTATCTGCAAACTGCAGAATAGCTCTAGATTTCCTAAGAGGTCCGAGATCAAGCCGCTCATAGAGGGCTGTGGGCATCAAATTGATCGAGGAACCATTGTCAAGGAGAGTGCGTGCAAACGCGATGTCATCAACATGACTCACTACATAGTGTGCACCCATGTCTCTTCGTTTCCGAGGAAACGAGTTCTTTATTGCACAAGTCGTGGCTACTGATAGAACGTGTTTCTCAACACGGCTTTTGGTCTTCCTGCTAACCCTAGTAGGTGTGCATCGCACCTTAAGGTATTTCTGGAATGCAGGGGTCATTTCCACGAACTTGTCGAAAGGGATTGTGACCTTGATATGTTTGTTACAAAATTCAGCCATCTCAGGGTCATCTTTTTGGATTTTTGTGTTTTTCTTCTTCCCACCCTTAAGAGCTTGGGGGAAAGGGATTATTAACTCAGGATCTGGAACTGAAATATTTTCATTAGAAACTGAAACTGAGTTCTGGACAGGACTCTGACTCGGACTTTTGTACAGACTCTGATGCTGACTCTGACGAAAGGGAAAATGCTTGGGCGAAACCGGTGATGCGTCTTCCGCTTCTTCTGACTGGTCCTCCTCAGATGGAGGTGCGGGCTCATCGGTGCCGTCGGACTCCAGGTGGATGCGGGGGTGCTGCTTCGAGGACTCAGATGTCCTCTTCTTCTGCTTGCGGTGGTGGTGGTGATGCTCCTCTTCCTCCTCCTCCGAATTCTCCTCAGGTCGAACTTCGGAGGTTCCTTCCTGTTGTGCCCGTGCCCGATCAGGTATGGTCACGGTCCTTCCGCTCCTGAGGGACATATGGTTAACATTATCATACGAAAGGATCTCATGTTCAGATAAATAATTATCTGAATAGTCTACCTGATCTCTAGGTCGGTTCTGGCCTTGGTGTATGCTGTTCGGGTTGGCCTGAACCTGTGCGGGAAGTGGAGTCCTTGGCGCCGTTTGTTGGTCTTGAGCACGAGAGACCCGATTGATGTCGGTTCTCATGTCCAAGTAATCGTTCTGCATCTGCTGGACCCTATCAGACAGGGTCTGGATCGCCAAGGTGAGGGACTCCAACTCGGTGGGCTGGGCTGGCTGCTGCGTGGATGCCGTCCTGAACTGGCCCTGCTGGCCGTGCCGATACTGCTGCTGATGGGGTGGTGCTGGCCCCTGCTGGTAGGTTCGCTGCTGCGGCTGGTACCCCTGGTCTGGCCTGGACTGGTATCGCGGGATTGTGACGGGTCTGGTCTCCTGGTATACTGGGGTTGGGCGGTGTGCCTGATCCTTCCCCATCTCAATTTGCCGGACTAGTGGGTCACGGCTATACCAGAGCCCGTTGATCTCGTAGACGGGCGGAGGCTCCTCGTATGCTGTCTCAACTGGTGGGGGTGCTTGATGGTTCTGCTGGGTGTAAGTCTGATCCCAGCTGCTTTGAGACCCCGGTGCCTGTTCCTGTACAAGATGAACTCGATGTACAGGTACAGGTGGTGCAGAAGGGGTGGGTAGCTTCATCTTGGCTACCTTTTCAGAGAGTTCCTCCACCTTCTTGGGAAGGCTCGAAAGAGACTCCATCTCCGCGACTCGCTTGTGGATCTGTTCGACCATGGTGAGCTTGTCTGCAATCATCCCCATGCTGGGGATGAGGTCCTCTGTCAGATCAGCAACAGTCCTTTTAGTTGTCTCGTTGGATAGAATCGAGGGAGACAACTGATAGGCCCTTGTGGCCTGTGACCTGCCGGTTTCTGCCATCTGCTCCAGGATCTTCCATACGGCGTGTTCGTTCTTGTTCAGATAGCTTCCTCCGCAGGCGGCGCTGACTAACCCCTGCATCTCTGGGGTTAAGCCGCAGAACAAGGTCTGGACTAGGATCGCCTTTGAAATGCCGTGGCATGGGCATTTCTGCACTAAATCATTGAACCTGTCCCACGCCTCGTGGAACGGTTCGCAGGGTCCTTGGGCGAAGCTGGCAATCTTCGTACGCATCTGATTGGTTCTACTGAGTGGGTAGAACTTCTTCAGGAAGAGGTCCTTGAACTGCATCCAGGTAGTACAAACCACCCCTAGGTTCTTCAGCCAATGTGCAGCCTTATCTCCTAAGGCAAAAGGGGTGGCTTTCAGTCTGATATAGTCTTGGCCAACATTGGGATGGCTCAGATTATTACAGACTAGTTCGAAGTCACGGAGGAAGGTGTACGGCTCTTCGCTGAGGTTTCCGTTGAACTTCGGCAGCAGGCTAAGGAAGTGGGGCTTCAGCTCGAATGCCTGGTCGGGAACTGCAGGTGCTAGCCAATTCTGGATCTCGTTCTCCGCCGGGTTATATGTATCGACCATTGGCCGGTCGATTCCTTCTGCTACTATAATCTGCCCCATTCGTGCAGTGAGATCGGCATTCTTCTGTTCAGCTTCTGCCAGACGTCTAAGGATCTGTCTCATCTGGTCCTCGTCGGGCGGCATCCTTGGCGGCATTTCTCCCTCCAGTTCTGGGATATGGAAAATAGGTCCGGTGTTAGAGGGTAAATCAAGGAATGGATTACCGAGGCAATGGTCTTCCTCGGTACTCTCAGAGGAGATAAAAGGGTTGGTTTGAGGGTAACCACCCTGAGCAGGAGGGAACCAGGACTCAAGAGGGTCATGAGTCCTGGGTGGTCCAAAGTGCGTTTGGACCGAAAAAGACGAGTTATCTGGGGGACTCATAGAGGGATCAGTGAATTGTGTGTCGAGATCTCCCCATTGACTCATCTTGATAAGCGAGAAGAAGATAGGATTTTACTCCTACCTGAAGCAAGCAAGAAGAACAATCCAAGACCCTGGTTTTCACACTCAACACAGTGAAGGACTCAAATTGAGTCCAATTTATCTTGTAATTTTTAAGTGTGAATTTCAAGCAAATCTAGCAAGGATTACGCGGCCTAGAGGGAAGTCGGCTCAGAGCCGGATGCGTCTTCCCTGTTTATCCTGTCGTCTAAGATACCGCCGCTCCTTCCTTTCTTCGCTCCTATCCCAAGCCGAGGGATTCAGTGACCACGCCCCTATCTACCTGCAAGCAGGCGGAGGCTGACAAGGCCGGAACTTCACCCCGGGGGGTTACTGGCAGCTTGTCGCGAAGTACCGCAATTTCGCCCCTATCTACCTGAGACAGGCGGAGGCTACTTGGTACTAGTCAAAGAATCTGAAAGTATCCGGCTTGTGATATTTGCTAGGATCAGTCAGAACGATGATATGGAAGACGGGGATTTGGGCTCTACCTTAGGGTGTTCACACACACTCAGGTACCCTCATTCAGCCTGAAAACAAGGTCGGGGTTACTCTCCCGCAAACAATTTTCAGTTTTATTCCCTTTTTATTGTCAATACTGTTAGCAGTCCCAGTTTTAAAGTAGGTTATCACTGAAATTTAATCACCACAAAGCACGCCTATCGGACAGTCCCAATTTCCTTTAATTAAGTGAGAAAATCAGAGGGGGAAATCGAGAAAAGCCGATGCAAGTTAAAATCTATGATGCGTATGCTAAGTAGAGAATACTTACAGTGATCCCTTCGCTTGTCGATGCAGGATGCTATACAGAATTGAAAACTCTATCCTATATGCAAATGCAGGCGATAAAAGCCGCTCCTAGACAGGCAGTTCTATTAGCGTGAAGAACAGATTGATTTGAACTAAGTCCTGCGGTCTAAGTGCGTCTTTTAAATGTGTTGTGTGGTCCTATTGATTACGAGCACAAACAAGTCCTAGATTGGCTCGAGGAGCCGCTAGTGCAAGCTAAGTTACCAATCAACCACACAGCACACGGGACACGGTTTCCACTATTTTTACACGCGCGAGAACCCCAAACGGGAACCGCTGGAAACGATGCAAAAGAAATAAAATAAAATGAAAATTACAAGGCCTCTCTTTCTCTCACACAATCTAAGTGCTAAGTCTTCGAAGCGTCGCCGACTCCTCGCGTTCCTCGCACAAAAATTAAGATAAGGTCAGAGAGTGACACAAAAATAAAATAAAGCAAAAATAAATGAGAGAAATAATTACAAGAACAACCGGGGGTCAGACTACCCGGGGGTTAGAAAATCAAACACTCAAAATGTGATGTAAATTAACCTAAGCCGTGCCTCCCCGGCAACGGCGCCATTTTGATAGGCCTCCCGCACCCTTAGTTAATCCGGTCAAATTAATGTCCAAATCAATTAATGATATTCGTTGCAGTCGGATACGAGGGATTAATCAAAAATCACTTAGCTATTAATGTTAAGTGATGTAGTTTTTTTTACTTGGTGAAGTCCAAGGTCGATCTCAGGGAGGCATCTGTCTCCTTAGGTTGATTACATCAATTCACAAGTGCTCGAGATTCGGGGAACGATTTTTTTTTTTTTTTTTGGTCTTTTTAATTACTATGTAGACAATGCAGACAATCCTTAGCCAATTTCAAGTTAGATTTAATTGATATATCAAATTCAGTCCAAAAATTATGAAAATTGGCCAGAAGGTTGCTTATGATGAAAATGACCTACACTAATTTTTTTGGAATTTTTTGACTCAAAATGAATATTCTATGAATTAACTAAACAAACATTGTGATTTTCAATGTTTAATTTTTAATAAATATCAAAACACAATATTTCTCGGAACTAAAATTATCCTAGGAAGGTCTAATGATCAGGAACCTAGGAAAATTGACAGAACTAAAAAAATGTTGTGAAATGAATTAATTAAAATTAATCAAAGGAAATCACTAAACTATTTATTCAGGCCTCGTTATGCGTGCAAATGATGTGAAATTTTTATGGGATGTTAAAAACAATGTCCTTAAGCTACTGTGATTTTTTTGGTGATTTTTGAAGGCACAGATAATTTACTAAAAATCAAATGGCATCTCTGGGCAAAATATGACTCAAATCAACCAATTAATTCATTAATAAATCAAGAAAACCAACAAAAATACAACACGTGTGCTAACAGGTAGAGGACAAAGTTCTCAACAATATGCAACTTTTAAAATTCAAAAATAATCAAAAACGCATGCTATGGACACGTGCAAACATAGGGGTCTAAATGCAATACTGAAAAATAAATGTTCAAGAAATAAACATGCTGACAGGGACTAAAGTGCAATTACCAAGACTATGCAGGACTTGAATGCAAATTCTCCACGAATCACGTGCGCCTCACGTGATGTCTGCTTCACAGGGACCTTTCTGCAATTTTGGGAACCTCCAGGGGTGTCGGTGCAATTTACCCAGGCCGCACGTGCTCCTCACGTGGGGCGGCCTAGGCTCGGAGGCGTCGGAGGCTCGGATCGAGGGTCGGGGCTTCTGGAGGCTCGGGTTAGCCTCGGATCTGCTTCGGGGGACCCGAGCCTAGGCTTGGGTGCCGAGGCTCGGATCGGGCGACGTGGCGGCCTGAGGGCCCTTGGATCTGGATGGATCCAAGGGTGGTAGGTGAAGACGCGTGGCAGCGGGTGGAGCGTCCGATCCTTGGTGCGATCGACGGTCGAGGACGAAGGCGGTGAAGAGACGCGTGGCGGGACGAGGGCCGTTCGATCAGAAGATCGAACGGTGGCTGCTGTTTCTCCTTCAACGCTCCTCCGCCGCCTGCGGAGGAGGGGCCTGTGCTCCGGTGAAGGGGGCTGACCTCCGCCTGCCTCGCTGAGCTCCGTCAGTGAGCTCTGTCAGCTCCCAGCTAGCTCGGAAGCAGCGGATGAGGACGGCGAAGCCTCCGGTGGTCTCGGATTGGCTGGAGGAGGGCTGGAGCACCTGGTCGATGAAGCTCGAAGAAGGATCCGATGAAGCTCCGGCCAATGGTCCAAAGAGTACCTGCAAGTGTTAGCTGGATAGCCGAAGCGTGCTGGTGATCGTGGGAGTTGAATGGAGTGGTCGGAGAGGCCTGCGGGTGCTTGAGGTGATCGGGCGAGGTGGCTCCGGCCAAGCGGCGGAGCTGCTAGTCGACGGTGGTCGAAGTGCGGTGAATGGCGAAGTGGAGCGGCCCGCGAGGATGCTAGCACCGTCGCGGAGCTCGTCGGGATGTCGAGGAGGTGTGGAGATGTCCGTGGAAGGCGAATAAAATCGGAGAAGATCGGATGAAAAGAAGAGGATGATCGGAGAGGGGATGAAGGAGGTTACCTGGGGTTTGGGGCTCGGTTTTGAGCTCCAGGGGTCGTCGCTCCAGAGGTCGGTAAGCCTCGAGCTCGTGCAGCTACGCGGAGGGCGGCTGCGGCACGGCGGTGCACCGTGGATCTCGCCGGAGAAGAAGGTCCTTCGTCGCTCAACAATTCGGCCGCTTGCTGTCACCAAGAGGAAGCTTGGAGCTCGGGGTTCTTTCCTGGAGTGGCGGATGGGCTTGAATGTGGTCGGAGAGGGTGTATTTATAGGTCGAAGGTGGCGGCAGAGCTGGGTGAGTGGCGAGTTTCATGGAGGTGGTGGAGCGAGTGTGGCGGAGATGGTGATGTTCGAGGGTGTTGGCGAGGGAGAGGGAAGAGTGGGGAAGATCGTGGGAGAGTCAGTGGCCGGCGAGGGGGGCTGGAGTGCGGCCGAGAATAGAAAGGGGCGGCCCCTCCCGCAAGGCGGAGATCGTGGGAGAGAGGGGCTGCCCGAGGTAGGGGACGAAGTCCTGGCCGTTGGATCTTGTGATCCAACGGCCAGATGGAGGCGCGAAGCGGGCGGGTGAGATTAGATCTGGAGTGCCCAGATGAAGGGCTATGAGGGTGACACGTGGCGTGACGCGGGCGAAGTGCGAGCGGGCGGCTAGGATCGGGTCTAGGTGATTGATCTGAGGGTCACGATCCGCTGGAAGACGAGCGGTTGTGATGAAGGGATCGGGGGCGCGATCGGGCGGCCTAGAGGTCGCCACGTGGCTCGTTGAGGATGCGGCGCTAAGGAACGGTCCAGATGGAATGCGGGGTGGATCTGATGGCTGTAGAAGAGAGCGGACGTGGTCAGGCCTGGGCCGTTGGATCTGAGGTGCGATCCAACGGTGGAGGGCGCGGGCGGAGCAGACAAAGGGCAGCGGGCCGCGTGGCGCAATCAGAGGGCGCCACGTGGCCTGCTGTGAGTGGTCGAAGGGAAAGACACGTGTAGAAAGAGGAGGAGGCCGAATTTGGAAAAACTCAAAACATGAAAGTTGTAGATCTTGATGAGATCTACAAGTTTCATGTTGACCAAAGACGGAGATGAGGTCAAATATGATACATAAATACAAAGTTACATAAATATACATATGTAGTATACAAAATGACCCAAAAACCCAAGTTCCTCATACAAGCTCCAATTTCAATGAAATTAGTCTCATTTTGAAGGTCTTTTGATATGTAGTATTCTAAGAGTGAGTAGACCTAAGTAGGAGTTTGTATGCGGGCTTTATGTGTGTTTTAATGTACAAGGGTGCTCAGGGTATTTAGGCTCTTTTACAAGGGATTTTTGGCTTCTTATTTAAATGCAGATGAGCTCCTAAAATGCATGAATTATGGATGCATGCATGAATGCTATTTATGCAAGATAAAGGGAAATATGCCTCTATTTTCTCGGGAACAAGGCTCTATTTTTGACTTTTGATGTGATGAATCACAGATTCATCAATCACCCGTGAGCGTGCAAGAACCTACTCGGACGCAAGACGATGAGACAGACACCCCCGTGAAGGCGTGGCCTAGGCTCGATACTTCGGACAAGGTCGATGCTCTACACAATAGAGAGTCACCAATGTTGACCAAGCCCTACTCGTCCACGTACGATAGAAGCGCCAATACTTCGGAAATCCAGGCGATACACAAGGCAGCCACAAGCTGGGTTTTTGGCTCTAATCCTTACGAAGCGCTCACCTCACTTGGAAGGAGACCTTCCCATGCAACCTGAATACAAGTGAGGGTGTTACTCTCCCCAAGCAATGAATCCAATTACCGATTTTATTTTTAGTCAAGTTTTCTTAGCAGTCCCTTTTTTAATTTTTTTGGTGTTATCGCTTCTTTTGAGTAGATTCAAACAAGCGCCTAACGATTTGTGTTTTCTTGATCCTACTTTGTCCAAAAACAGAGGGAGAGTAGAGTCGGAAAAGCCGTGCAAGTTGACACAAAGATGGAAATCTCACCTTTGTGCCTAAATGATGGATGCCCAGTTAGAAGACTTACAACGAATCCCAGCTCTCTCCATGCGGGATGCAAAGCAGAATTTTTAAACCTAATCTACATGCCGATATGCACAACGGAAATCGTCCTAGAACAGGCAACTGCTAGCGTGAAGAACCACAAGTCGGCCACTTACCTTTAACCTAAGAGTCCGGTCTTGGCTCACCCCTCCTCTTCTCGACACACTCGAGTTCAGGAGTAGCGCTTGATGGGGCTCGCTCACGGCACACGGGTTAAGAGATAAGGGGCTAACTGTTTAATTTTTAACTAAGTCCAAATACGAGCTATAGGTACATGCAAAGATTATTAGTGTGTTTGGACCTAAGTTAATCGATCAAGCAGGCCTATATCTAAGAGCTCAATCCACAAAAGAAAGTGAAAAATGAAAACAAAACCGGAAAATGACAAGCGAGGAAAACTCGTCAAAAGCCGCGGTGAGCCCCCAAGTGAACAATCACTTGGAAATTGGGCCCGGTAGTGTCCAAAAGTCCAAGTGTACCTGTATTATTACAAATTAATAGTCTCTCTCTCACAAAAGTAAAATGCAAGCTAACTAATCACTCTCTCTCACTCCTGCTCTCTCCTGCCGGCATGGCCCAAGACGGCCGGCTCCGCTTCCCAAGGTTGCTCCGGTTCACCTAAGCGATCCGCCTCGCTCCGCGGTCCCTCGCAAGAAGATAAGAAAGGAAATGGTCAGATAGCTCAACAAGATATATCAAAACTGCAAGAGATAGAAAGTAAGGCTATGGTAGACAATCAGCACAATCAAACAAAATGCGAACTACTCGCTGTTGCTCCCCGGCAACGGCGCCATTTGATAAACTCAGAAATCAAACGGTCTTGTGTTCCACACAAGGCGGGAACACAGTCGAAGTGTCGACCAATCAAAATCCGAAATTTAATCAACAATTAACACACACTAAAGATCAACAAATTAGAACTAATGTGGAGTTAAAATTTATTTTTAACTCTGCACAAATGGTGTATAGTGACAAGTATGCAGAGAGTTCGAACACAGGGAGCAAGCAGGGTAGTTCAAGCAAATGTAAGCACAAGTGTGTGTGTGTAAAGTGTCTACACTAACCAAGCAAGGAAAGATGTTTTTGTGGGTTTTTTAATTTTTAAATTTTTTTATTTAGTTTTTAATTTTGTATTTTGGTTTTTAATTTTCTGATTTTTATATTTTATATTTTATATTTTTCTTTTTCTTTTTCAATATTGGAATTCAAAGACAATGGAATAAAAGGCAAGGTAAAATATTTATAAAACTAAGTAAAGATGATCAAAAATTCAGCAATAAAATCTTTTTGGTATTTTTGTGGTTTTCTACTGTTTTTGTGATTTTTGGGGATTTTTCAAGGTGTTTTTGATATATTTTTTTTTAAATAGCAAAACAAGGCAAAACAGTGAAATATGTGCTGGCGGTGAGTAAAATGGGATTTAAAAATAGCAAACAGCAACCAAAATTTTTCACACTATTTTTCAAATGAAGAGAACATAATAAAGAACAAGCAGGAACCGAGTTTGCTATTTTTGGATTTTTCCTTGATTTTTAGAATTTTTTGGAAGTTTTTGAGTCTTTTCGAATTTTTTTAAGTTTTTCTTTTGAGATTTTTAGTGGTTTTTGGACTGACACTAAAATAGGATAGAATAGACACTCGGTAATTTTTTTGGAATTTTTGGAGGTGTTTTACTATTTTTTTGGCATTTTCTAAGCTAGACAGTGCACAAGAGCAAGTTTTTGATTTTTAATAAATATGAAAGTAAAATAAAATTAAAAACTAAATATGTGGCGTTAAGGTACACATGTCCAGAAACTTAAGTTCAAAATTTGAGAAATTTTGGAGTTAAAATGATAGGTCAAATAATTAGAGCAAACATCCAAACATCAAACAGTACTGGCAGGGACATATGTGCAATATCTGAAACATCCAGGGGCATACATGCAATTTTCCACAAAATATTGAACTGAATATTTAATTTATAACACTAAAAAGCAATTACAAAAGTCGCCAGGGCACGCAAACAATTTACCCACCAGGGCGCGTGACTTGCACGCGCCTGGGAAGGACTAAAATGCAATATAACAAATCCCTGGGGGTCTACTTGCAAATTAACCAAAAAGTTTGTACTGGATATGAAAGTTTTTGTACTGAAACGAAATACACAAAAGCCCGAGGGTTCCTCTGCAAAATGCCCTCACCTCACGTGTACTGGTCACGTGAGGTGACGTGGCGGAGGATCTAAATGCAAATATCGAAAGGCTGGGGGTCTTTGTGCAAATATTACAAAATGTTTAAACTACAGATAAAAGTTTAAAGACTAAAAAGTAAATACAAAAGGCGCGAGGGTGGAGATGCAAAATACCCTCGCTCGGGCGCTCCGATGACGACACGTGGCTCGAATCCGACGGCTGGTGGCGAGGCGCGATCCAGCGGCTGGGAGCGAACCACTAGTCCACGTGGCAGCACGAGAAAGGCCGATGACGGTTGGCGTCGACGTCTGAGATTAGATCTCAGAAAGAGATCCGACGGCGGTTGGGCTTGGAAGATCGGACGGTGGACACGCGAACTGGAGCTGCGGCTCGATCGGACGGTGGAGAGACGAGGAGGAGGAACAGGGACGAAGGCCGGTGAAGGCGAACTTCCCCGGCTCCGATCTCGCTTCTCCGGCGATGAATGGGCTCCAAAATGGAGATGCAGACTCCTGGGAGGTCCTTCTACGGACTGGATGGCTCGGATTCGCCGGAGGAGCGTCGTGGTGCTGGCGCGAAGGCGGCGGAGCTTCACGCTCCAGGTATCTCCGGCGAGGGATCAAAATGGCCCTCCAGGTGCTTCAAGGGTCTTTGACCTGCAAAAAGTGGTGAGAAGGCCCAGGGCAAATTGCCTGGGCCTCGCGAGGACCTAATCTAGGCGCGAGGGGGAGTGAACGTCGGTGGCCGGAGGTGCGCTCCGGCGATGATGCTTGGAGTGGCGAAATACGTGATGGAACTTGTAATTTTTTTGGGGGGTTTTTGAAGCTCAAGCTACCAGGATCTAAATGCATAAAGAAATAAGCGGGGTGGTGCCCTCGATGGCCGGAACCAGAGGAAGACAAGTACCTCGACGCCGGCTGTTGGCGGAGGTGGTGGAGGCACCCTCGACTTCGCGCGCCTCGGCTGAAGGGCTGGCGATGGAGCTGTCACCTCCACGGAGCTCAGGAGCACAATGGTGGCGCTGAAGGGTGGACCAAGGGAACTCAACCGAGGGAAGGAAGTGAGGGGTTGGTATATGAAGGGAGTTGAGGGCGTGACTTCGAGGAGGAGTCACGGGCGAGACGAGCAGATCTAAGGGGATCTAAGGAAACGGCGATGGAGATGGATCAAAGGGGCACAACTTCCATGAAGGAAGCGGCGGCAAAGGAGGGACGAGTCGGCCTAGGAAAGTCCACCAAGGCGGGCAAAAACCTAGGCGTGACTGTGCTACAGTGGGCGAAGGATGACCAGTTGACCTAGGTCAACTGGCGCCTTCTCCTGATTGGTCCACGTGGACCAATCAGGAAAAATCCCCTAAAAATGTCTTATTAATTTAATAAAAAAATAGAAATAGGCTGAATTAAATTATGGTTATAAAATGAAAAATGTTTAATTTTTTATGTAGTATTTTATTCTGATTTTTATTTATTTTTATGAATTAAATTTTTACAGGTTCATATTTAAACCTCTTATAGGTATAATACCTATATATCTTAGTATTTTATTTTTATTTTTGTATTTTTAATTTATTTATTTTTGTTTATTATTTTGTAAAATTACGAAATACTTATATATACACAAATACATTTTTATTTTAATTTTCTGATATATTTTATACACTTAATAAAATGAAAGTGTTATTTATATAGGTATAGATACATGTATTATACCTATGTATTATAATATATACAAGTATTTTTATTTGAGTTTTATTTGTGTTTTTATTCTGATTTTAATGCACAAAATTATTATAAGTATTAATTACAACATTATAAAAATATAAAAATATAAAAATAATGGATAAAGAATAAATTGAATATTTTATTCGGTACACTGTACAATGTGGGTCAAAAACTCAACTTTCAAACCGTAGCTCTGCCAAATGCGGAACCACCACCATTGGATAGATTATTTTATTCTATATACAATTAAAGGTGAGTATGCTGCATTTGGATTTGTCAGTTGTGAGATACGGGTCTGGGAAGTTGGGATTCTGGATTTTTATTCAGACCATAACTTTTTGTCTGTACATTATTTTTCTGTGAAATCAATTTTGTATTTTTCTATATAAAATTATCTACAACTTTCATGTACAAAGTTTCTTTATTTGATGTATAAAAAGTGGAACCAAAAATAAGTCCCAAAAAGAATAAAGAATGAAGAAAATAACGTAGGTATTTGACCCTTATCTCCCCCTACTTTATTCCTGGTCGACCTATTCATCAAGATGCCTAGGTCTCGGGGGTTTCAGGTCATAAAATATTTACAATATTTTATTCTTTTTCTTTTCTTTATTTATTCTATAATTTTGGCCTTAATGACAGCATTTTACACACTAATATGATGCACATGCATGGATGCTAAGATGATGATTTTAATGCTATTTACACGCATTTACTAGGGTTTTTAAGGCCAAAATGATAGAATAAAGATGATGAAACGTGGCTTCATCACCGTCCGATAGCCCTCGGAGCTCCAGTTTCAATCGTCACCGCCCATTCATCGAGGAGCAGACACCGTTGATCATCTCGAAGCTTCATCCGGACCGTTAGAGCAGAGAGAGGGAACCACCAGCACCCGAGGCCGTTAGATCTCCCACGTGGCCCCCTCTGCGCCGTCGATCAGGCTCACGTGCGGAAGAAGAGAAGCGCCCGCCGTCCTCAGCCGTTAGATCAGCTACGTGGCGCTCATCCAGCCGTCGACGTAATAAAGGGGTAATTTACCTTAGGTCGCCTCGTAGTTTATGTTTTTACTTTCAGCCCTGTACATATTTTATGCGTTTTATTTACGTAGGGTAAATTGCACATTGGACCTCGTGCTTGTTTATATTTGCATTTATGCCCCTGTATGTGTGAGCCACGTGCTTCGCCACGTGCTTTGTCTGGTGTATTTGCAATATTAATCCTGTAGTTCTGGTTGTGTGTTAAATGAATGAATACTTTTTGGTAATTGCATATATGCCCCTGTGAACGTTTTATTTCCGCATGTGCGCCTTTTAGTGGGTTATTTGCATAACAGCCCCTGGACTTTTTGGTACGAGTTACCAAAAGGTCCTAGGACTTGTTTTTATTACCAAAAGGTCCCTGAGTGCCCCAGGCACGCGCCACGCGCGTGACTTGCTGGGAAAATTGCACCTAGACCCCCAGATCTTCGGGTATTTGCACTTAAGTCCCTGTGCACTGTGCCCCCTTTTGATTTTTGAATAAAATATCAAATCACCTCCAAATTCGATGAAAATTTGATACATGGCTCCTGCCATGTTGTAGGATTTTTGAGAATTTTGGAGGACATTTTTGAGTTTATTTGTTATTTTTAAAAATTCAAAAACATCTATTTTTAGCACTGTTTCACTTGAGAAATCACAAAAAATATTAAAACCCCTTTAAAAATTCTATAAAAATTAGATACTGTTTCTTGTGTGTTGATTGATTTTCTAGCCAATTTTGGCTATTTTTCATCATTAGAAAACCTTAAAAACTTAAAAACCCTCAAAATTCCATAAAAATTCCAATAAATGCATTAAAAATCCAAAAACAATAATTTTGGTACTCAAATTTTCCTTGTTTTCTCTATTTTACAGGAAAATTACCTCCAGGTCCCTCTGAGATCCTTAAATATTTTATTTTTGGATTTTGGGGCCTGGCTGGACAGTACCTTGTCTTTTTAGCACTGTTTGATTTTTAGAAAATAAAATACACTTCAAAAAATTATCAAAAATTCACCAAAAACACTTAAAAACCCAAAACACATAAAAACATTTTTTCTTGAATTTTTGCTTGATTTTTTATGCTTTAAATAAATTGATAAAGTGTGTTTGTTTTTGTTTTCTTTTATTTTCTCATCATATTAAAAATCCAAAAAATATAAAAATTATTAAAAATCACTAAAAATATTTTATCTTTATTTTATTTCATTTTTACTACTTCGTAGGCCTCTGGCCAACCCGTGCTCCTTGTGTTCGACCCTGGGTGCTATACCAGGTTAATATCATAGCAGGACCGCTTTGTTTCGATTTTACTTATTTTTCGAGTGGTTCATTTTTCTTGGTCGACTTAGTCGAGTGATAGAGGTCGCAACGACCTAATTTCTGTACCTTTACCTCTGTCATTCGGACGGTTATCAGAATGGCGCCGTTGCCGGGGAGCACGGCTTAGTAGTCACTTTTAGATTTTTTTTTCCGCGGCTTTTTGAGTTTCGCGGCTTTTTGTATAGAATTTTTGTATCTATCTTTTTCTCTCATATTTCTGACAATAATTTCTGGACTGACCACTTTTCTCTCTGTTTCTCGCGAGGGCCCGAGGAGCGAGGGCGGCATTCCTAGGAGCGCCGGTGCACCCGAGCGAAGCGGAGGCGGCTCGTTTCTTCATCGAGCAGCAGGAGAGAGAGCGAGAGAGAGAGAGAGAGAGAGAGTTGAGTGGGTGAGGATAGCTTAGGACTTTATTTCATTTATTATTATTATAATAATACAGTGACTTGAACTCTTGGACTGCTTGGATACTTCTACCGTAGCGGGTCTGTTTCGCCGAGCACCGGTGTGCTCGGGGGACCCTTTAGGACCTTAGCGGTTTTTCGCGGTTTTCTCGCGGCTTTCTTTTTCTTTCTTACTGCCTTTCCGGTGTTTACGCGGTTTTTGCTCGAGCCCCTAGATTTAGGAATTTCTGGTGCTTGTGACGTAATTAGTAGGATCCACACACCTAATTGCTTATCTGTTCCCATAGAACGTAATTGGACCTACTAATAATAAATAATAAAAATAACTTAGTCGCTTTCCTGAGAGCCTACGTGCCGCGAGCCTGCCCCGTCAAGCGCTACTCCTGAACTCGACCTTTCGAGAAGAGGAGGGGTGGGTCTAGACCGGACTCTTTGGATCGAGGGCGAGTGACTGAGTTAGACGGTTCTGCGCTAGAAATTGCTCATCTAGGACTCGGTTTTTCCCGCTTGCATCATTTAGGTAGTTTATTTCCTGTCTTTAAATTCTGCGCGGATCACTTGCATGTAGAGTGCTGGAGACAAGGTACGCATTTCTATCTCAGCATGCATCATTGATTTATCGCGCATCGGCTTTTTCGTCTTCTCCCCCCCTGTTTTTGGACTAAATAATCAGGAGAACCGAAAAATTCGTTAGGCCTTTTGTTTGCTTTGAAAAATATTAAAAAGAAAAACAATAAAATCGGGACTGCTAATCATACTTGATCTTAAAAACCGCTCACCCTGAAAACTTTGTCTTGGGGAGAGCAACCCCCTCACTGTATTGTTTGGATGCGCGAGAGAGTGGCCCGCACCCTAGGTAGAGCCTCCCGGTGCTAGACCCGACTGATTACCGACTTTTCCGTGCGGGCCAGTTGGTTGGGATAGCATCGGATATCCTAACAGGTCACGTAAGCGCTCTGATATTTTGTGTGTTCACCAAAATAAAATAGACAAGATAATTTGACCGAACTTTCATGGTCTTCAGCTCGCGTTGCGTTGGTGAACCGGGGGTTTGTTTTTGATCATAGTTGATTCCAGATCTCATCCGCACTACTCGCCAGATCAAGATGATGGGTAGACGGTCTCTTAGGCAGCCTCTGGCTGCACCGCTTTCGGACACGTCTACCCGATCATCTAGGTTGGCCCGCGAGAGCCGAGACCAGCTCTCCGAGCCCGAGTACGATTCCGCCCTGTTCCCCCTCGACCCCCTTTCTTCTGGTATTGAGAGACACGAGCCCGAGGAGAGATTAGCAGATTTGACAGCACCTGAGTTGGGCTCATTTGATTTTGCAGACGTCGCTATGGCCGGCAGTTCAGAGGATCACCCCGGAGGTCCACGAGGAGACCAACATTTTGTTCTAGACCAGGGGGCGATCAACTCCACCCTGATCGCATCACTCGAGACAGTACAGCAGCAGTTACGCGATCAGGGGGCATTCATGATAGAGATGAGGCGAGAGTTGGAGAGGCTCAGAGCAGAGCGAGGCCAGCAGAGCGAGCCTGAGGAGATACCGAGCGAGCCTGAGGAGATGCCTGATGCAGAGGCCGCAGCCGCAGCAGCAGCAGCAGCCGCAGCCGCCGCAGCGGCAGCCGCCGCGGCAGGAGGACCACCACGACCGATGCGGGAGTTACACAACCCCGGATCTACTTTGATGCATCACTGGGTGGTAGTGCCAGCGATCGTGGGGGACTTCAAGTTCCCCCCGAACACCTTGCAGTTACTGCCCCGTTTCCACGGACTTGCTACTGAGGAGCCCCATCTCCACCTCCAGGAGTTTCTGATGATCTGCAGCACTGTCCACGACCGCCACGTGGACCAGGATACGATTCAGATGATAGCCTTCCCTTTTTCACTGGTAGATAGAGCAGCCACCTGGCTGAAGCATCTAGGGAAGTTTGTCTACACCTGGGAGCAGCTCCGCACCGAGTACTTGAAAAAGTACTATCCACTCGGGCGGACGAATGCAGCGAGGGCCCTGATCAGCAACTTCTCCATGTTCCCCAACGAGCAGTTCCACGAGGCTTGGGAGAGGTTTCGAGAGCTCCTAGACAGATGCCCGCACCACGACATATCCAAGCCGAACCTAGTTCAGAGCTTTTTCAGCGGGTTGACGCCAAAGCTTCAGGGTCTGGTGAACGCTTCTTGCGGCGGGTCCTACTTTGCCAAGGACCACGATCAGGTCTGGGCCATCTACGAGGAGATGTCCGAGAACTACATGGTGATGTCTCAGACCAGATTGTATACTCAGAGATCCCAGCCTCAGCAGCCAGGACCCGTGCAGTACCAGCGGATAGCACGGGTAGATGCAGGTCCATCCAGTTCGTCCGCAGTCGCAGCAGCACAGGCAGAGTCATCCGCTGCGGACATGGGTATCATCAGCGAGAAGTTGGACCGCATGGAGCTGATAGAGAAGAAGCAGTGCCAGAGCATCACTCAGATGGAACAGATGGCACAGGTTCTGAGCGACATGAAGACCCAGCTCATGTGTCTCCAGGAGACACAGACGGCTTCACAGCCCCGTCTTCTGTCGCGAGGCGATACCGGCGGCAGCAGCAGCTCGTCTCAGCGCTCCAGCTCTTCACAGCAGCCTAGACAGGTTCACCTTGTACAGGCGGAGCCGTACCAGCAGCCGCAGCCTACCTACCAGTCCCCACCATCTCCAGACATGCAGATGGTGGTCTACCAGCCGGATCAGCCTCTGGCAGTACTGCCGCCAGACCCCTTCGATGCAGAGCCGTTGATGGATGTCAACGGGATTTAGTATGACCGCCCCCAGCCTGGGATCCGACGAGATCATCCCGGATTCAGGTGGGGGAGTGGTGGTGCCCAGCCCTAGCAGCAGCCGTCAGGACAGGGAGGGCAGTACCCCCAGCAGAGAGACCAGCACCAGCCGCAACACCCATCACCCCAGCAGCACCAGCCATCATCCTACGGTCCTCGTCCCTATCAGCAGCAGGGACAGTCATGGAGGCGTGAGCAGCAGGCTCACCCGATTCAGCAGCAGCACCCTTCCTCATATCCCTCTTACCAGTACCATCAGCCGCAGATCCAGCAGCCTCACCCACAGAGAGGCTACCCGTCGGGCTCCCACGAGAGCCCCGCTTTGGATGACATCGCCTGCCTCCTCACGGACCAGCAGGCCACATTCAGACGGGAGATGGACGAGTTCCGCCAGGAGATGCGGGACCTGGTGAGAGGGAAGGCCGCCATACCAGCCCAGATCGAGCCGAATCCGAACAACCTTAAGAGGAAATCTGAGCAGGTAGTACATACTGAGTTAGCCACTCCTAGTGACCCATTTGACGATACATCTTCGGATCTATTTGATGCTGATTTTGTCACACTTAGGAGTGGTAGGACCCCAGCAGGCGGCGACGCCTCATCTGAGCTTCACCACGAGGACACTCCAGAGGCGCCACATGAGGAGGAGGAGAGCGGTACTGAGGCCGCTCCAGATGATGACGGTGGTACTGATGCCACCAAGGATGCTGATCCCACCGGCGGTACTGAGGCCGCCGCTCCACCAGTTCGAGGAGGTGGTACTGATGCCACCCGTTCAGCCGAGCCAGCCCGCGGTACTGATGCCGCGCGACGTCTACCAGCAGCAGCAGAGCCAGCCCGTGGTGGTACTGAGGCCACCGGTGTTTGTACAGATAGAGATGTTGTTTTTCCTCGCATTCCTGTATCTCAGAACTCTGTTATGAATAAAGGAAAAGGTTTACTTTCTTCTGGTCCCACTGTGGTGCATGATGTATGTGTGGATCCGGTCCTGGAACCGTCTAGACCTTTTCCTAGTCCTTCATCTGAGAAGGACCCTGTGATCCCCTTCCCTAGAGCCCTTCAGATGGGGAAGGGGAAGAAAAAATAAAATCCAAAAAAGAGAGAGCTTGAGGAGTTCAGCCAGAGCATGATTGATCGATTCCACATCCAGCTGACCCTCCAGGAGGCTTTGCAGCACATCCCCCTTCTCCAGCGTTCTTTGAGAGATAGGACTACAGTCAGGAGGAGGAGGAGGAACCACACTTCAGAGATCCATGTGCTGACGAAAGCCACGTGTTTTGCGATCCAGAACCGCCTGCCAGCCAAGAGGCCAGATTCAGGGGCCCCGTATGTCAGATGCCAGATCAGTGAGCAGAGGTTCGACCGGACTCTTCTAGATAGCGGGTCGTCGATCAACCTTCTTCCGGCAGCCCTTCTCGACCGCTTCGAGTTGGGCACTCTTCGACAGAGCAGGACAGTCCTTCAGTTCGCTGATCGATCTGTCAAGAGGCCGAAGGGGTTATTACGAGACGTTATCGTCACAATTCAGGGCCTGAAATTCCCCGTGGACTTCGTAGTGTTGGACATGGAGATCCCTGAGTCAGTGGCCGATACCCCCATCATCCTTGGTCGTCCGTTCTTGGCCACAGCCAAGGCGGTGACTGATCATGATAGCGGGAAGGTGTACTTTCGCGTCGAGGGCGAGAGTATACAAATAGAGACGGTCGAGGACTACAGAGCTAGAGAGAGAACCCGCTCAGATGCGAGTACAGATTCAGAGCAGCTGACAGACACAGAGCCAGACATCCACCAGGACTGTGATTTTGTGATCACAGACGATGAGGCAGCTTGGGCAGATCCTGCAGCACAGACCATCCTCTCATATTCAGATACAGCTGATGCCGAGATGATAGCAGAGGAGAGTCTGTAGAGCACAGCCCTGGTTCAGGATACCATGGAGGCAGCAGAGCCGGTCCTTGATCGCGACACGATGTTCAGTGATGGTGGTGCTGAGGCCACCTTGTTTTCCGGTGGTACTGATGCCACCGCGATTGATGCAGATCCCTCGGATTCAGAGTCTGATTGGGCCGATTGCTATGATCAGATGCCAGACCTGAATTCACCTGAGCCTATAGATGAGGAGGAGGTAGATGCAGAGCCGAGCAGAGACAGTGCAGTTGAGCAGCCTTCTCCCGATCCAGTTTGCGAGAGTACGCTTTCACTTTCCCAGGCAGATTTGGCAGACTTAGCAGCTTTCACTCAGTTCCTTCCGCAGCCAGATTTGCCAGCACCCAGCATTCCAGAGCGAAAGCCGCTCCCTACTTCGCTGAAGTATCGATTCCTTGCGGGCGATCCAGAGATGTACCCAGTCATCATCTCCGCCGAGTTGACTGGAGAGCAAGAATCCCGTTTGATGGGGGTTCTTGAAAAGAACCGCAAGGCGATCGGATGGAGCGTAGCGGATCTCCATGGGATTAGTCCAGCAGTGTGCTCCCACCATATCTACCTTGAGGAGGGGGCGAAGCCGTCGCGTGAGTTCCAGCGGCGACTGAACCCCAACCTGAGAGAGGTCGTGATGAAGGAAATATAAAAATGGTGGAGTGCAGATTTTATTTATCCCATTTCCGACTCCAAGTGGGTCAGCCCCTTGCATGTGGTGCCCAAGAAGACGGGCATCACAACTGTGATCAGTGAGTCGGGAGAGGAGATCGCTACACGAGTACCCACCTCTTGGAGGGTTTGCGTTGACTACAGGAGACTCAACCAAGCCACCAAGAAGGACCATTTCCCCCTGCCTTTTATTGACCAGATCATTGAGAGACTGGCAGGGAAGAGCCATTACTGCTTCCTGGATGGGTACTCGGGCTACAACCAAGTGGCCATCGCTCTTGAGGATCAGGAGAAGACCACCTTTACCTGTCCCTTCGGCACATATGCTTTTCGACGCATGCCATTTGGGCTATGCAATGCCCCTGCGACTTTTCAGAGGTGCATGCTGTCAATCTTTTCGGATATGGTAGGGGAGTGTTTGGAGGTCTTCATGGACGATTTCTCGGTCTACGGCGACGGATTCGATTCTTGTCTTGACTGCCTAGACCGGGTACTCCAGCGATGTATCGAGTTTCATTTGGTTCTGTCATGGGAGAAGAGTCACTTCATGGTGACTCAAGGGACGGTGCTTGGCCACATCATCTCCAGCAGAGGCATGGAGGTTGATCCGGCCAAGGTTGATGTCATTAGGAAACTCACACCGCCGTCCAACTTGAGGCAGCTACGGTCATTCCTGGGGCACGTTGGATTTTATAGGAGATTTATTCAGGATTTCAGCAAGATTGCCCGACCATTGACTGACCTCTTGACGAAAGACACCGAGTTCCTTGTCGATGACAAGTGTCTCTCGTCCTTTGCGACTCTCCAGCAGCATGTTATTGAGGCTCCAGTTCTCCAGCCGCCTGATTGGTCTCTCCCATTCGAGATCATGACGGACGCCTCCGATTTTGCCGTGGGGGCAGTGCTGGGACAGAGGAGGGATGGAGTTCCGTTTGCCATACACTATGCTAGCCGCACATTGGATTCCGCCCAGCGGAATTATACGGTCACAGAGAAGGAGATGCTAGCCGTAGTGTTTGCCCTAGATAAGTTCAGATCGTATATCATTGGATCTAGAGTGACTTTGTTTACAGATCACACCGCCATCAGGTACCTCATGGCAAAGAAGGATGCCAAGGCCAGACTGACGAGATGGATCCTTCTACTCCAGGAGTTCGACATTGAGATTAAGGATAAGCCTGGAGTCAAGACTGTGGTGGCGGATCATCTTTCCCGACTAGAGCAGCCTGAGGATTCTGAGCAGATTGATCCCATTCGAGATACCTTCCCAGATGAGGCGATCCTTGCTATCGCCTCACTCCCGTGGTATGCCGATATTGTGAACTTTCTCGTTGCAGGGAAAGTCCCACAAGATTGGCCCAGGCAGAGGCTTGAGACCTTCCTTGCGAAGGCCAAGTCCTACCACTGGGAGGATCCCATCCTTTACCACGAAGGAGGGGATAGCGTCTGGCGTCGGTGTATTCCTCAGGAGGAACACCATAGCGTCCTCACTTACTGCCACAAGCTTGAGGCATGAGGACATCATTCTGGGAGGAGAACGGCACAGAAAGTGCTCCAATCCGGCTTGTGGTGGCCTACCCTCTTCAAGGACTCTGATGAGTTCGTGAAGAGGTGTACTGACTGTCAGAGGATGGGCACTTGTGGACAGCGTGATATGATGCCGATGCAGCCCATTCACTTCTGTGAGGTTTTTGACGCATGGGGCATCAATTTCATGGGTCCATTCCCTAAAAGTCGGGGATTTGAGTACATTCTGTTGGCCGTTGATTATGTGAGTCGTTGGGTGGAGGCTATCCCCGCCCGAGCCGCTGATGCGAGGACAGTTTGCAGATTTTTGAGGAAACATATCATTACGCGGTTCGGGGTTCCACGAGTTCTGATTTCTGATGGGGGGTCTCACTTCATCAACGACCAGGTAAAGGCCCTTGCTAGCGAGTTCAGCATAGATCATCGTGTTGCCACACCTTACCATCCACAGACGAATGGTCTAGCTGAGGTGTCGAATAGGGAGATCAAGAATATTTTGCAGAAAGTCGTCCGCCCTGACCGAAAGAATTGGTCACAGCTTTTGGACTCGGTCTTGTGGGCATATCGGACGTCTTTCAAGACTCCATTGGGCACATCTCCCTTTCGCCTCGTATATGGCAAGCCGTGCCATCTACCTGTTGAGCTGAGGCACAAGTCACTTTGGGCAGTTACAGATCTTTTGATGGATCAAGATGGTATGGGAGACCAGAGAAGGGCAGAGTTAGCTGCCCTGGAAGAGCTTAGAGATGCAGCTTTCTCAAGCAGCCTACATTATAAGGAGAAAGTCAAGGAGTGGCATGATTCTCATATCAGCCACAAGCATTTTGAGATTGGACAGAGAGTATGGCCGTTTGATGCGAGGCTACGATTATTTCCAGGGAAGCTACAGAGCAAATGGAAGGGACCTTTTCTCGTTAGAAAGGTGCACGACAATGGTAGTATTGATATATCCGAGTTGTCTTCTGAGAACACCTTTCGAGTGAACGGCCAGCGGCTCAAGCCATTTCTAGATCATGAGCCGCGGGATGTTATTGTTGCCCCTATTCATTTTGCGTGAGATGTGGTCTCTTGACTCACATCTTTTGCATCTCACGCCTGATTTTCACTGTTCCTCCGCCTGTATAGATCCAGTTGTCCATATCATTCTATTCTTTAGTCCCACATCCCTTTTCTAATCTTATGATTATGCTATACTTAGGATGTACTTTACCCTAAGTATAGGGGGGATGTCGGACCTGCGAGTATTCTTTTCATTCGGTTTGCTCCTGTTTTGCTACCTATACTTAGGGATACTTTACCCTAAGTATAGGGGGGCAGATTCTGTATCTTCTTCACTCGGATTTCCCTTCATGTACAGCTTGCTATACTTAGGATTAGTTAATCCTAAGTATAGGGGGAAACCACCGAGTTCCTCTCATTCTATTCATGTATTCGTTCCTGTACTTAGACATTCCTTTTCACTTCCCTTTTACTAAGCACGAGTTATGTATGCTTCATCGCTCTTGATCACTCTGAGGACATCGTTCGAGCTAAGTATAGGGGGGGTGTGTATATATTTCATATATACTTTAGCCATAACTCGTACTTTGTGTGAGTGTGTTAATAAATAAAATGGCTAAAAATCACAAAAATTAAAAAAAATTTTCATGTACATAAACCTCTTTTATCTTGCACATACATAGCTAGTGTACAGAGTACTTTTGTAAAAATGATTTCAAAAATCTTTTGTGTAAAGTTTGTGTAAATATTTTTGTATCAAAATTATGTATATAGTACAAAATTTTTCCAAAATGTTTTGAAAATCAAGAGTTTGCAAAAATCTTGTGTAAATGTTTGTAAATATCTTTTTGCAAAACTTGCACTTCATGCATCATCATCATCCATGATTTCAAAACATTTTTTTTAAAAAATTTTGCATAATTGTAAAATATTTGTAAACAGCATCTTGTGTACATATATGTATATAGTTTTTCCTGGATGAGAGTTGACATTTAAACTAAGCCTGGAATTAAATTGAGAAATGGAGCTTGAATAAGATCTTAATCCACCTAACTTTAAGAGGAACCTTATATGACTTAGGGTTAAGGCTTTTCAGGTCCATAAGGACTTAATTCTTTAAGTCCACTAGGCTATGAACATATGTCATCTTGATGAGCTTAAGTAGAACACTTAACAACACACGCATGACTCTTAGAGACAATGGCTTGACTTGCACCTGCACCTTACACATGGCTCTCCACGGATGAGGTGGTGAGGAGGCAGTTTCCTTTGGCTTGGGGTAGCATATGAGGGTAGTACTTCTAGGCGGAACCTCTCTTCTTCTTCTAGTGAAGGAAGTGCACCTCAACTTGGTCTAGTGGTGATGAAGGCTAAAGACAGAAGCTGTGGGTTGCAATAAAGCTTCAAAAGAGGGATAGTCTACTGGCTCAAGAGGAAATTTCTTGTATATATGCTGCACCATGTAGATATGCTGTACAGAAGTCCTTGAAAAAAAATATGCAAAAATGCAAAAAGAACTCCAAAAAAGTGGTGGGTCGGATTGAAAATTTAATAACCCCACCGGAGTGTACATAGTCAAATGAAGCAAAGCTTATGGTATCCATGTTACATCTCATGAAGCTTGCAGCGGGAGACTTAGCTACACTGGCTAAGCTTCCAAAACTCTATACTTCTACCCCCTCTTCTTGAGCCGGTTGCACTTGAACTTAGAAGGGAATACCCCGCTTCTCGAGGAAAGAGTTGCTAGACCGAGGCATTAGAGTTACCAGGTTGAGGGAGGCTGTTTCTTTGTTACTTCTGAGGTGGGGAGCCACATATCACTTACACTGCATGGAAAGACTCATGGTCATTAGAGTTTGTGTATGTAGACTTGTTCTGATCTGGTTTATTGAGGAGTCTTGTCCATAGATTGGTGGAACTTAGAGGCTGTTGGGTTTTAAGCTTAAGTCCAAATAAGGTTCCGACACATTAATAATCCAAAGATCTGATCGAGCTCCATATTTCAATTTGATGAAGGAAAGTTTAATAATTCAACCTTGATCCATGTACATCCTCTTTTTCTTTTTCTTTTTCTTTCTTTTTCACTTCTTTTTCAAATAAGTGTTTGCTAAGGGACTAGCAAAGTTAAGTATAGGGGGGTGATGAATACCCATTCATCACTCTTTATTCTTATATTTTAGCTACAAAAACCTTTGCAAATGCATGTAGATATATGTAAATACAAATAATTACCAAAAGCATGCATTGTGTAAATACTTATAATTAGCATGTTTTTGTGCAAAAACAAAAGAATAAAGATGAAAAAGAAAAAGAGGGAAATATTTAGAATAAATATTGAGCAACCTAACCCAAGGGAGGGCTCAGCATGGGCCTGACCGCATAAAAGCCTAAGTAGAGGGAGATAGGGGCTCATGTGTATAGATTTTTGTAAATAAATAAAATTATATTTTCCTCACCCAAAAAAATATGCTTGAACATATTTTACATATATTTAGAAACTCTTAAAAAACAAAATAAAAATTTAAAAATCAAAAATGCAAAAATATCCCTCCACCATGTGCATAGACCATCATCCTTTATTTATTTAACCCTATAAATAAATGTATTTATTTTCAAAACTTTTTGTGAATATTCTATGGTATATTTTGTAAATAAAATAAATAAAAAGAAACACAACAAAAATCAAATAAAAATAACAAAAATTAAAATTACAAAAACATATTGTACATATGCCATGTACATAGTTGTATATATCTATTTATTTCACCTATGTGTATAAATAATAAAAATAAAATAAAAATATCCTTTTATTCCTCATTTTATTCTATAAATAAATAAAATATAAAATAGGAATAAAATTGTACAAAAATAATAATTAAAAATTAAAAATCAAAAACCCTATATTGTACATATACCTATGTATAGCTATATATTGTAAATACCTTATTTTTATTTCTAAAAATTAATTAAAAATCACCAAAAAATAGAGAAAAATAAAATAAATATTTTTCATGTTTTAAGTTTTTAAAAATTTGGTCATTATCTAACCCAAAAAAATGAATCAAAATAAATGAGCTTGGTGGGCTCTGATTGGTCCACGGGGGATTGTTGACCCCCGGTCAACTCCCCCCCCCAGGACCACCAGAGCCGGGTCTCCTGTGCCCGACCCATTTTCTCCCCTTCTTCCACGGATGACCCGATCGCCAACCCACCAAACCCCGGGTCCGGATCACTCCTCTCGCATCCGGCATCCTCGTCGGAGCCGCTCCCTCGGGATCCGCGCGCTCCTGAGCTCGCCCGATCGTCATCTTCCCGGACCCCTAGCAGTATATAACCTGAGCTCCGCCGCATTTTATTGCCATCTTTGGCTCTCCACTCTCACTCCCGTGACCTCCATAGCGATCCCTGAGGTGACAGCTCGCGATTGCCCTTGTAGCAGTGAGGAGGAGGTGGCCGGACCACTGATCCGGCGACGTTGCGCCGCCGTGCTCCGCCCCGTGCAGGAGCTCGAGCCTCAGGCCTTGACAACCTTCGAGGCGACGACCAGGAGCTACCTTAGCTCCAGCACAGTCTTCCACACCACCCAGGTATCCTTCTAGCCTTCCCATTTCGTTTAATTTTTAGTTTCCCCCAAATCGTAGTTCCGCCGCGTTCCTTTGATTCCGACCATATCGCGTATCTTCTCGGTCATCGGGACACACTGTCACCTTCGCCATCCCTCGACGCACCTTCTCCACCCCTTCGTTCAACCCAGCTCGCACAGGAGCTGGGGTTCGAGCTCCTCCATCCTCCGCTCGCCGGAGCTCGCTCGCCCCGACCCACAGTTCACCTTCACGCCGCTTCATCGGGTCGAGGCACTTTGCCCTCGACCCGCGAAGCTTCTGGGTTATTTTGCAGGTCACGAGGAGGCCATCTGAGGCTTCCCAACATCAGTCCAGGAGCTTCCCCTCCGTTGACCTCGCCGGAGCCCCTCCAGGGCTCGGCTGGGCCATCGGAGGCCACCACCAGCTGCGGGACGTCATCGCCGACCTTCTCCGATCTTCAGAGGCAGCTGAGGAGGCCCAAAGCACGCGCACGAGGCCGGCGAACCTCGCCGGCCACCTGTTCTTCAAGGGTCCTCCATCGCCGTCCGATAGCCCTCAGAGCTCCAGTTTCAATCGTCACCGCCCATTCATCGAGGAGCAGACATCGTTGATCATCTCGAAGCTTCATCCGGACCGTTAGAGCAGAGAGAGGGAACCACCAGCACCCGAGGCCGTTAGATCTCCCACGTGGCCCCCTCTGCGCCGTCGATCAGGCTCACGTGCGGAAGAAGAGAAGCGCCCGCCGTCCTCAGCCCTTAGATCAGCTACGTGGCGCTCATCCAGCCGTCGACGTAATAAAGGGGTAATTTACCTTAGGCCCCCTCGTAGTTTATGTTTTTACTTTCAGCCCTGTACATATTTTATGTGTTTTATTTACGTAGGGTAAATTGCACATTGGACCTCGTGCTTGTTTATATTTGCATTTATGCCCCTGTATGTGTGAGCCACGTGCTTCGCCACGTGCTTTGTCTGGTGTATTTGCAATATTAATCCTGTAGTTCTGGTTGTGTGTTAAATGAATGAATACTTTTTGGTAATTGCATATATGCCACTGTGAACGTTTTATTTCCGCATGTGCGCCTTTTAGTGGGTTATTTGCATAACAGCCCCTGGACTTTTTGGTACGAGTTACCAAAAGGTCCTAGGACTTGTTTTTATTACCAAAAGGTCCCTGAGTGCCCCAGGCACGCGCCACGTGCGTAACTTGCTGGGAAAATTGCACCTGGACCCCCAGATCTTCGGGTATTTGCACTTAAGTCCGTGTGCACTGTGCCCCCTTTTGATTTTTGAATAAAATATCAAATCACCTCCAAATTCGATGAAAATTTGACACATGGCTCCTGTCATGTTGTAGGATTTTTGAGAATTTTGGAGGACATTTTTGAGTTTATTTGTTATTTTTAAAAATTCAAAAACATCTATTTTTGTCACTGTTTCACTTGAAAAATCACAAAAAAATATTAAAACCCCCTTAAAAATTCTATAAAAATTAGATATTGTTTCTTGTGTGTTGCTTGATTTTCTAGCCAATTTTGGCTATTTTTCATCATTAGAAAACCTTAAAAACTTAAAAACCCTCAAAATTCCATAAAAATTCCAATAAATGCATTAAAAATCCAAAAACAATAATTTTGGTACTCAAATTTTCCTTGTTTTCTCTATTTTACAGGAAAATTAGCTCCAGGTCCCTCTGAGATCCTTAAATATTTTATTTTTGGATTTTGGGGCCTGGCTGGACAGTACCTTGTTTTTTAGCACTGTTTGATTTTTAGAAAATAAAATACACTTCAGAAAATTATCAAAAATTCACCAAAAACACTTAAAAACCCAAAACACATAAAAACATTTTTTCTTGAATTTTTGCTTGATTTTTGATGCTTTAAATAAATTGATAAAGTGTGTTTGTTTTTGTTTTCTTTTATTTTCTCATCATATTAAAAATCCAAAAAATATAAAAATTATTAAAAATCACTAAAAATATTTTATCTTTATTTTATTTCATTTTTACTACTTCGTAGGCCTCTGGCCAACCCGTGCTCCTTGTGTTCGACCCTGGGTGCTATACCAGGTTAATATCATAGCAGGACCGCTTTGTTTCGATTTTACTTATTTTTCGAGTGGTTCATTTTTCTTGATCGACTTAGTCGAGTGATAGAGGTCGCAACGACCTAATTTCTGTACCTTTACCTCTGTCATTTGGCCAGTCATCACACATGCAAACTAGATGCAAGGATCCTAAGAACGAACAAGTAGAATAAATGCAACCATCAATATTTTTTCGGATTTTTTATTTTGTAGAATTTTTATTTTTTAAAACCGGCCTAAATTACACACAAGTTATACTACATGCAGAGGACATGGTAGTTTTCTTATCATTCAATAACCATCTTGTATTTTATACAAAAATGGGAACAATAGTCCTTATACAGAAGAAAGCCTATCTAAATTTAAGCATGGAGATACATTTAAGACATTGATGATGATTATAAGAAACTCTCAATTGAAGAGATCGAGATAAAAGATGGAGGGGATGTGGCAGAGGAGCGGGTGAAGGAGGCAGAGGGCATGCGCTCAAGAAACTACAAGTACAAGTGTCATAAGTTTTTCTCTAACAAACCTTATAAATTTTAACAAACTATGGTCTAATTTATTTTCACATATGGTCAAGTAACGGAACACAATTGTTAATGTTGGAGGAATATAGAAGTGTAAGTGTAATTGCAAAAAGCTATGTGCACAATTCTTACGGACAAAAAGTGAATGAGTACAAGTGTAAAAATCCATGTACACCGGATAAGGGAGTTTTGCATCTGACTTTTCAAGTTTTTTCAATAACACTTATGCTCCTTCCTTTTTTACAATTACACTTATTCTCTATATTCTTTCAAAATTTTTATAGTGCTCTTATGCTAGTATAATACAATGACATATATGTAACAATCGAAAGGTACAACTATAAAATTTGGTATACTATAGGGATATTGGTGTAATTCCTAAAAAGTCAAGGGTATGAATTTTATTGAAAAAGTCATAAGGGAACAAGTATAACAATCCCAACAGATAATGCTTCATAAAAACTTTCTATATTCTTACTTGACCATCTTTCATAAGGGAATCTATTGGTGTTGATTGGCATGGTACTAAGGAGCGAACCACCTAGGTTAGTAAAAAATGAGGTGGTCTTTCGTTAGGAGCGCTTCTATGGTGAAAGTGTGGTGGCTCACGCAAAGGCGCTGGTTAAGGGTTGGAGTATGTAATTTTGTGTCTCCCCCTCACTAAAATCTGTGTACATTTTTTGGCGATTAAATTGTAAAGTTTTTGGGCATACACCTATACGGTAGAAGTCTTTTTTTTCTTAAAAAATAAAACTTTGTATACCATTCATTAAAAATGTAAGACTAAAGTTAATGATTTTTAAAGTTACGCCTTTTGACTTTTTCTAATAACACTTATCTCTCTCACTTTTTTTGCAATTACGAGCCTTTATGTTCTTACAGAATTTACAGGAAATCCTTCAAATATTTCGCTATATTATACTAATGAAGGAATATCATTGTAATTTTTTCCAAGAATATAAAGGTGCAAGTGTAATTTAAAAATGACATTCATGTTATCGAAAAACTTGAAAGAGCATAAGTATAAAAAATCACTTAATATTATTATTTTGATGTAGTATCGAATGTTTTTGACATAATGTTATAGTATCCTAATTCTCATATCAAAATAATACTTTTTTAGTGGAATGCAGTTTGATGCTTATAACAATTGGAGGCTATTTTTTACAAATCAAAGATTCGATGATACACAAGAAATTATCCCTTCACATTATCATTAAGGGTGTCAGAAAATTCTCAAGTTCGATATCCGTTCATGTTCGGATCACTAACAGTTTGATTCAGATTCGGTTAGGAAATAAATGAATCGAACATGAACACAAGTTTAGGCTTGATTAATAAACGAGCTGAACCTAAAAATCATATGTTCGTCCAGGTTCGATTCGTTAAAAGCTCGATAAACACACATACACACACACACACACACACTCACACACCCTCTCCCTCTCACACACACACATACATATACATATTTACAAATCCTTATCCTAATAAGTGGACCTTTATTTTGAGATAAGTGGATTTTATCCTAGGATAAGTGAACTTTGTCTAAAGATAATAGGATATTTACAGGAAAAGTAGGTTTTATCTTGGTAGAACTTATACCAAAATAATTAGTTACACCGTGGTTACAACATCCATCATCTATGTGTCTAATACTCTTCCCTTCTTTATCCTCAAATCAAATAGAACACGTATAAACCTTACTGATGAATCTCGTATTCATCATGCTAAAACTCGCAAAATAAACCCCTATCTTGACTAAACCAATAAAAATCATCTTCAATTCTTTATTTTTATCATGTATCATATTGTGTATAATTAACCCTTAATTAATTGAATTTAATTTTTCATTATTTTTCTTGTATTTATTTTATCATCAAAAACCCCTAAAATTAGGTAGATAAATTGTCCATAAATCACTGACCTTTAAAAAGACTAAAAAATACAAAAAAATAAAAAACAAAAGCCGGTGTTTTTATCCCCTTAAAAATACCCCCAAAAATACGTTTTGTACAAATGGCCTCTTTTGGCTTTTTGTCCAACATGAAAGTTGTAGATCTCGTCGAGACGAGCAACTTTCATGTTTTGACTTTTTCCTAATTTTGCCTCTAACTATTTCTTTTGTATTTATCTTTGTATTTATTCTTTGAATTTTTCTGATTGGGCCACGTAGCGCTCTCTGGAGCGTCCACGTGGCCCACCTCCCCTCTCGACACCCGGAGCCCACATGGGTCGTCCGATCCACTCCTACCCGCCTTGATCTTCGTCGTCCATCGCCGCTTCAATCCCAGCCGTTGGATCCAGTGATCAGATCTAATCCTAACCTCACACATCCGCCTCATCTACAGCCATTGGATTAATTCCCCATCCCACGATCTCCCTTGTGCCATGTCATCCCTTCCCCGTAGCCATCCGATTCACCTCCTCATCCATCTCCTATCAACCTGCCACGTCACCTCTTCACCTTCCACCGTTAGATCTCCCCCATCATTCAATCCCGGCCGCTCCCTCGCGCCCTAACTTCGGCCGTGCGATCAGATCTTAGGATTTGATCGCAGCCCTCCACTCGCCCCCTATCCCAGCCGTTGGATCATGGGATCCAACGGTTCAACCGTCGTCTCCTACCTCCCTCCCCAGGCGTTACGACTCACAGCCGCTGCGCCCCCTTCCAATATTATCCGTCGCTCCAGCCACCACTTTCCTCTCATAACGCCTCCCCCTCAAAGCCCACTGCTCCGCCATCTTCGCGCAACCCTCACTTAACGCCACCATCACTCCCACACCATTAAACCTCCACTCAAAAATGCCTCGCCACTGCCATAACCCATGACCACCCCCTCCTATAAAACCCGACCTCCGCCCTCTGTCACCGGCATCCACCAACCAAGGGGGTCGGCCCTAGCTTCCTCCGCCCTCTGGTGACAGCGGAGGGTGGTTTCGTTGAGGCCACAATGGCCGGCCACCCCAGGTGTGATCCATGGCCTTCATGGCCATGTCACGGTGCCATCTGGCACCGCCAAGCTCCGAGGCCCGGCTGACCTCGCCAGGAGACGACCCGAGCACCTCCAAGGCGCTCAGTCCAAGCCCAACATCCATCGGGTTCCCCTCCCCATCGAGGTCTCCTTCCCCCTTCTTTTCTTTGAATTTTGCCAATTACCTCCGATCGATTCACCCTCACCTGACCTCCTCTCGAGCTTCGCCATCCATCAATCATTCACGCGGAACCCCTCTCCTTTCTCCAGACCCTCCCCCGTTCCGACTCCCCTCTTCTCCCGCTCCGCCGGAGAAGAAGTCATCGGCCACCGCTCTCGTCGCCTCCCTGGCCCACCCACTCACCTCACTGCACTCGCACTTCACTTGCGCACGCTTCGGCTATTACTAACGCTTGCAGGAACCTTAAATGGCCGAAGTTATCATCGGACCTCCATCGAGCTTTTCTTCTCCGGCGAGCCTCCATCGAATTTGAGCTCTGATCGTCATCGGGGCCTCGCCGTGCATCCAGGACCTTCGCCAGCCTTCCAGAGAACGTCTCTGACCTTCGTCTGCTGACACGAATTGTGGCGGAGCAACCTGCAGGTCTTCCGAGCCCCGCCTTCTTCGATGGCCTGCGGTGGAGGATGATGTACAGATACCGTCCAATCGCTTCGATCAGATGGTGATGATCAAGCCATGTGGACATTCCAGCCTCAGTCCGAACCAGATGGCTCGGGTTCACCCCAACCTCGAGCCGAACTTCCAGACGCTGCCACGTGACCCGAGCCAGAGGATCCCACCTGAGCCTAGGACCTTACGTGCACCGCGCGTGAGGCCTTGGGTATTTTGCAGGATCGACCCTGAAGTTTTTAGTATTTGTGGATTGGTCCCCAGGCACGTGCCTTACGTGCGTGCCTGGGTATTTTACAGGGAAGCCCTCCAACTCTCAGGAAATTATAAAAAGGCCCCCGCACGCATGGAAAAATTACACAAGGGCCCAGGCAGTTTTCTCTATTTGCATATAGGTCCCTCCAGGGACCTAAATGCAATATTTATCCTTTTATTTTCTTGCATTTTTATTACAATTATGCCCCTGCATTGTTTTTAGCATAACTTGAGCATCGTAGGTCCAAATTGCATGATTTTAGTGTCATTTTGATCCTTGTTTTCTCATCTACATTATGGCATATCTAATTTTCTTATCCGACATCATTTTAATTGAAGTGATTTTTTATGTGATAAATGAGACCCTGTTCTTCTGGTTCTTGCTCGGATCTTATGTCCGCTTTCCATGTTGTGATCAAATTGACTCTGATCTCATTTTGTATTATATTGCTCATATTTTTAGGGTATAATTGTAATATGTTGTTCAACATACATATTCTCTTGCATCATATTCATGCATCCTCTTTAAATTGCTTAAAAATCAATTAAAATGCATACATCATAACATCGCCTTGTAAATAGCATAGTCCATCATGCAGACCTGAAACTGAGAAATATTTCACACTTGTGCTCATGAATCAAAAATTGATAAATTAATTAAGTAGTCGTGTCCCTGTGTTCGACCTTGGTAGACTTGCCAAGTACTAAATACTCCACATCATTCAAACGACTGTGATTTTTGCTGGATCGAATTCGCCTCCTATACTGCGACAATCTCACATTATTAAAGAAGCGAATTCGACGTTCATCAAAAGGCACCGTTGCCGGGGAGACAGCTTAACTTAATTATTGAATTTTGATTTTCTTTGTCAAATAATTTCAGAATTTTAGGTCCTCATTTCATGCATCATTTTTTGCATCTTATCTGCTGATGTGATTTCTCTGAGTGTTCTAACTTTTCTCTTTTGTGGCAGGACCCATGATCATCGAGGATGCTTGATCCTCATGGAGGCGTGAAGTCGGGAGCTTCCGCTGAAGAGGCCGCAATTAAAAATGCATACATCATAGCATCACCTTGTAAATAGCTCAGTTCATCATGCGGACCTGAAACTGAGAAATATTTCACACTTGTGCTTCATGAATCAAATTTTGATAAATAAATTAAGTATCCGTGTCCCTGTATTCGACCTTGGTATACTTGTCAAGTATAAATACTCCACTGCATTCAAAGTATTGTGGTTTTTGCTGGACCGAATTCGCCTCCTATACTACAATAATCTCACATTATTAAAGAGGTGAATTTGACGTTCATCAAATGACGTCGTTGCCGGGGAGACGGCTTAACTTAATTATTGAATTTTGATTTTCTTTGTCAAATAATTTCAAAAGTTTAGGTCCTCATTTCATGCATCATTTTTTGCATCTTATCTGCTGATGTGATTTCTCTGAGTGTTCTAACTTTTCTCTTTTGTGGTAGGGCCCATGATCATCGAGGACGCTTGATCCTCATGGAGACGTGAAGTCGGGAGCTTCCGCTGAAGAGGCCACAAAAGAATCTGTGAAGAAATTCTAGGATTTTAATCAGTCATATTGCATTGCATGCTGTAAAAAAACTTGCATTTGCATATTTATTTCCAGTTCTTGCATGTTGTAAAAAAAAGAAAACAAAAAGGAAAAAAAAGAAAAAGAGAGTAGATCACTTGATGATCTACCCCCCCCCCCCCCACCTACACTTGCACATACACACTCACCCCCCCCCCATCTACCCCCTAGCATTCTGTAGAAATACCCATTCCCCGCAACCCATGTATCATAGTACAGACCCCCTACCTAACTCAGACCTTACTTAGGCCATTTGTAGCCTAAGTATAGGGGGGACCCGCCTGCTCATCCTTCCCTCGCATTTTCTTCTTGTACTCGGGTCAATTTTTGACCTAAGTATAGGGGGACCCCCCCTCCTCAGTTCCTCTATATCACCCTATATTTGATCAAGCCTTGGCTTCATGGCACTTGTGCTATGAGGACATAGCAAATTTTAAGTATAGGGGGGTATATCGTATATTAGTGTATATTTACTTTAGCCATAGCTCGTATTTTAAAAAAAAAAATGAAATTTGTTTTCGGGCTTGGTTTTTGTAAAACATGTGAATTGAGTTTTGTAAAAACCTTGTAAAAATGTTTTCTTAAATTTGAGGGTTTAAACTGTGTAAATAGCCCTTTCAAAAAAACAAAGAAAAAAACCAAAAATATTTCTTTGAACTAGATTCCGACTACTAGGCTTAGTAGACACTTTCAGTGAGGGAACTTCGGTCTCCCTTAACATAGTGGGTGGTTTAGAGGACACTGCGAAAGGCACCGTCCTTAAGGATCACGGGTCCGTTTATCGGCTCGTACTTACACCCATACTGGCTGAGAGTAGATACTTTTATTCATTTGAGCCTGGGCCAGTCATTGTCTCTCCAAAGAATTTAAAAAAATGCAAAAAAAATTAAAATCTATAAAAATCTGCAAAATTCAAAAATCACACAAAAATCACTAACTAAGGAGTTGGTGTATTCCTGACACATTCACGTTCACTCAAGGCTTGAGGATTTTTGAGGACACTGGATTTCTGTGATCTTGAGAGTCTGAGTTAACATGCCTTAGTCACTAGGGTTTTTAAACTTAATTTTCCACACTTCCCTAGTTTGAAAGATGTGAGCGCTATATTGCACTCTTCATCTCTACCTTTAAAAAATATGATCAGCACAAATCACTTCCACAACTGCATGATTGATGAAATGAGTCGAGTTATCACTTGAGGAACTAGGACTAGAGATTTGAGTTTAGACCCGATCTGATGATATTCGAGGGTGGGATAAAGTTAATAAAGGCTTCAGAAAACTTGAGTGTCAGCAAAAACCCTAGCCAGTATGCGAACAAAATTCATATGCTATCTCTTTGATATCTACTTAAAAGTGCCAGGGTGTGATGAAACTTAATGAATATTGTTGATCAGTGTGCGCCAACTTTTGGTAAAAGCAGTGGAGCTAGCCAACAAAAGCAATGAAATGTCAAAGAAAAGCTCGATCATCCAAGACAAATTATAAATGAGCTTCTACCGATGGCAAGCGCTCCCAAACATTTTCAAAGTGTCCACTTGGACCAAGCGCTGATTAGGACCAGGAGTCGGGCTGACACCGAAAAAGGGCTCTGCATCGTAAATGCTACAAGTCTGGGTGTCGAAGGTATCTTAGATACTCAAAAGAGACACACCCTGGTGTACTCCCAGAAAAACAAGTGCAGACAACTCCAACTCTCTTGACGGACACATTGGTCAACAATTTAAAAATTTATATGTGTTGAGTATAAAGGCACTCGAGAGGCCCCTTGGTCCAATGTGAGGGTGAGAAAAATAGACACAATCCCATGTCCTCCATCATCTGGCCGTCCATCTATACTTTCAAGTCTGACAAACTAATGAGACAGTTGACTGAAGCAAGAATAGACTTATTTCCTAGTATTGAGGATGAGGTCTAGAGGAGAGTCTTTTGGACTGGAATTTTAAGTGATGCCTCAACCCTATATTATATGTACAAAAAGAGAGTCTGATAATTAGAGAAGTTGGATTCCTTCTGACTAAGGTTTGGATAAACCCAGAATTTTAGGATCTCTTAAATTAAGGGTCTTCAGAAGAACGAGCCTTGAAATCTTCACGCGCACTGTCAGGAATTAATCCGACTCCTTCATTCTTTATATGCTCAAGGACGAGCATGGTTTAAGTATAGGGGTATGATGAATCTCAAATTTATCATGCTAAAAGTCGCAAAATAAACCCCTGTCTTGACTAAACCAATAAAAATCATCTTCAATTCTTTATTTTTATCATGTATCATATTGTGTATAATTAATCCTTAATTAATTGAATTTAATTTTTCATTATTTTTCTTGTATTTATTTTATCATCAAAAACCCCTAAAAATTAGGTAGACAAATTGTCCATAAATCACTGACCTTTAAAAAGACTAAAAAAATACAAAAACAAATCAAAAACAAAAGCCGGTGTGTTATCCCCTTAAAAATACCCCCCAAAAATACGTTTTGTACAAATGGCCTCTTTTGACTTTTTGTCCAACATGAAAGTTGTAGATCTCGTCGAGACGAGCAACTTTCATGTTTAACTTTTTCTTAATTTTGACTCTAACTATTTCTTTTGTATTTATCTTTGTATTTATTCTTTGAATTTTTCTAATTGGGCCACGTGGCGCTCTCTGGAGCGTCCACGTGGCCCGCCTCCCCTCTCGACACCCGACACCCATCTGGGTCGTCCGATCCACTCCTACCCACCTTGATCTTTGCCGTCCATCGCCGCTTCAATCCAGTGATCAGATCTAATCCTAACCTCACACATCCGCCTCATCTACAACCATTGGATTCATTCCCCATCCCACGATCTCCCTTGTGCCACGTCGTCCCTTCCCCGTAGCCGTTCGATCACCTCCTCATCCATCGCCTATCAACGTGCCACGTCACCTCTTCACCTTCCACCATTAGATCTCCCCCATCATTCAATCCCGGCCGCTCCCTCGCGCCCTAACTTCGGCTGTGCGATCAGATCTTAGGATCTGATCGTAGCCCTCCACTCGCCACCCTATCCCAGCCGTTGGATCCCAACGGTTCAACCGTCGTCTCCTACCTCCGTAACCCCCCTTCCCCAGGCGTTACAACTCACAGCCACTGCGCCCCCTTCCAATTTTAACCGTCGCTCCAGCCACCGCTTTCCTCTCCTAACGCCTCCCCCTCACAGCCCACTGCTCCGCCATCTTCGCGCAACCCTCACTTAACGCCACCATCACTCCCACACCATTAAACCTCCACTCAAAAATGCCTCGCCACTGCCATAACCCCCGACCACCCCCTCCTATAAAAACCCGACCTCTGCCCTCTGTCACCGGCATCCACCAACCAAGGGGGTCCGCCCTAGCTTCCTCCGCCCTCCGGTGACAGCAGAGGGCGGTTTCGTTGAGGCCATAATGGTCGGCCACCCCAGGTGTGATCCATGGCCTTCATGGCCATGTCGCGGTGCCATCTGGCACCGCCGGGCTCCGAGGCCCGGCTGACCTCGCCGGGCGACGACCCGAGCACCTCCAAGGCGCTCAGCCCAATCCCAACGTCCACCGGGTTCCCCTCCCCATCGAGTCTCCTTCCCCCTTCTTTTCTTTGAATTTTGCAAATCACCTCCGATCGATTCACCCTCATCTGACCTCCTCCTGAGCTTCGCCATCCATCAATCATTCACGCCCTCTCCCTTCTCCAGACCCTCCCCCGCTTCGACTCCCCTCTTCTCCCGCTCCGCCGGAGAAGAAGTCATCGGCCACCGCTCTCGTCGCCTCCCTAGCCCACCCACTCACCTCACTGCATTCACACTTCACTTGTGCACGCTTCGGCTATTACTAACGCTTGCAGGAACCTTCAATGGCCGAAGTTATCACCGTACCTCCATCGAGCTTTTCTTCTCCGACGAGCCTCCATCGAATTCGAGCACTGATCGTCATCGGGGCCTCGTCGTGCATCCAGGACCTTCACCAGCCTTCCAGAGAACGTTTCCGACCTTCGTCTGCTGACACGAACCGTGGCGGAGCAACCTGCAGGTCGCCGGAGCCCCGCCTTCTCTGGTGGCCTGCGGTGGAGGACTATGTATAGATACCGTCCGATCGCTTCGATCGGATGGTGATGATGAAGCCACGTGGACATTCCAGCCTCAGTCCGAACCAGATGGCTCGGGTTCACCTGAACCTCGAGCCAAACTTCTAGACGCTGCCACGTGACCCGAGCCAGAGGAGCCCACCCGGGCCTAGGACCTCACGTGCACCACACGTGAGGCCTTGGGTATTTTGCAGGATCGACCCTGAAGTTTTTAGTATTTGCGGATTGGTCCCCAGGAACGTTCAGGTGCCTGGGTATTTTACAGGGAAGCCCTCCAACTCTCGAGAAATTACAAAAAGACCCCCACGCACATGGAAAAATTACACAAGGACCCAGGCAGTTTTCTCTATTTGCATTTAGGTCCCTCCAGGGACCTAAATGCAATATTTATCCTTTTATTTTCTTGCATTTTTATTACAATATGCCCCTGCATTGTTTTTAGCATAACTTGAGCATCGTAGGTTCAATTTGCATGATTTTAGTGTCGTTTTGATCCTTGTTTTCTCATCTACATTATGGCATATCTAATTTTCTCATCCGACATCATTTTAAATGAAGTGATTTTTTACGTGATAAATGAGACCCTGTTCTTGCTCGGATCTGATGACCGCTTTCCATGTTGTGATCAAATTGACTATGATCTCATTTTGTATTATATTGCTCATATTTTTAGGGTATAATTGTAATCTGTTGTTCAGCATACATATTCTCTTGCATCATATTCATGCATCCTCTTTAAATTGCTTAAAAATCAATTAAAAATGCATTTACATCATAGCATCGCCTTGTAAATAGCATATTTCATCATGCGGACCTGAAACTGAGAAATATTTCACACTTGTGCTTCATGAATCAAAATTTGATAAATAAATTAAGTAGCTGTGTCCCTGTGTTCGACCTTAGTAGATTTGCCAAGTATAAATACTCCACAGCATTCAAAGGACTGTGGTTTTTGCTGGACCGAATTCGCCTCCTATAATGCGACAATCTCACATTATTAAAGAGGCGAATTCGACGTTCATCACTTACTTATCGCATATCTCCACATTATTCCTTATCCTCATCTGAAAAGATATAAAAATATATTATAATTATACTTTTCTTCAAAGAGATGAATCATTATTAATCTAATTTTTCAAAAGATAAGAAGAGTTAGATAAAGAAAAAGCTGAATGAATGTTTATTCTAATTACAGACCCACACACATATATTTCTGTTTCTTTTCTTTTCACCTACTCTTATTAGAGAATTTTCACGTTTGATATTCGCTTAAGTTCGATTCGATTAAAAAGATATTCGATTCAGATCCGGTTCGAAAATAAATGAACCAAACTTGAACATAAGTTTAGGTTCGATTAAATAAACGAACCGAACATAAAAAATGTAAGTTCGGTTAGATTCGGTCGGTTTAACCCCCTCCACGTTACCTCCAATCGAATTTAAAACAAATAAGATAACCTTGAAATCAAACAACTACTTGTCCCCAGCTTTCGACCCGATAAAAAAAACAAGGTGTAGCTGACCCCATTCGCTTAAGGCCTGTTTGGTTGGTGGGCTAGGTTGGGTACATCGATATACCCCTCTTTCTAACCCTCCTCAACCCAAACCAACACAACCAAACTCGGGAACCAAGAAAGTACCCTTGTGAATAGTAACCAAGGTTGGGCCGACCCTGCCCAACCCTGCAACCAAAAGGCATCAGCAGCTCGCCCTTGTGCGTTCCTTATATCGCAAGCACAAAAGGCATCAGCAGCTCGCCCTTCTCCCCGCGCCTGTCCCTTCCTTCCCCGTGGCGATGGGCGACATCGAGGACGAGATCAAGAACGAGAAGAACCCGCCCCCTCTCGACGAGGACGACATCGCCCTCCTCAAGACTTATGTGCGCACCTTCCTACTACTTCAATCCTACTCTCTCATCTTTTTTACCTTGCAAGTTCGATCTACGATTTCCTCTTCTCCTAACATCTTCCGATCACGTTCGGGAGTTTAGGGCTTTTTAGAGACGTTTGTCTTTCGTTTTTTTTAAAGTCATGTTTGTAAGATCTGTTCGTTTTTCGTTCTTTGGGATCAGGGATTGGGGCCGTACTCCAACAGCATCAAGAAGGCGGAGAAGGAGATCAAGGAAATGGCCAAGAAGATCAATGATCTCTGTGGTACTCCTCTCTTTCAATTCTCTTGTTTTTTTCCTGTTTCTGGATTCATTGTTGCGCGCTTTTGTTGGTATTTATTCTTAGAAAATTGTAGTGGAAATTGACAAAAAAGTTGCCAACTTCTGACTCCAAACAGCCGACAATTGCAATGATTCTTTTAAATTCAAGCTCTCCATTTTCATCAAGCAGCAGTTTGATGGAGGTTCCTTTGTGTCTTCCTTTGAGATTATTGTGATATGTTGCATGCATGCTGGTGAATTGGACTACCACAGCTCCAAGTCATTTCCTTTTACATGTTTTATAAGGGGAGATGTGAACTGTTCTTGTCTGTGGTACTAAAACAGCGGGTTTTTGGTAACGTATAATATTTCACAGCAACAAATGGTGCATAAAACTGTTGAGATAATTCATATTTTTTGTATTAAGATAATTCCTATTTCTCTGCTTTATCTTTTGTAATCCTCTATTTTCTTTTCATTTTTTCTGTATTTTATCCTATGAGTTCTTCTCCTATATAAGAGAACCCTTGGGCCTTTGATAATATATCTGAGTTTATCCCTTTTACATGGTATTAGAGCCTCGTTTCTATTTCTCATCCTAACCCTCCCTCTTCGCCGCCTCAACCGCGCGTGGAATCCCACGCCTCTCCTGAGAAGCACCGCTCGACGCCCCTCGCCCCGCGCACGGCCCCCGGGCCCCCGCGCGTGGTGCCCTGCGCACCTCGCCAGGTGCCCTCGCCTCTCGTAAAGGTGCCCTCCCTCTCGCACCTCGCGCGCAGGCCGCCCTTCCCCCGTGCACGCGCCTTGCGCGCAGGCCGTGACACCACGCCTCTCTCCCTGAGCGCCTTGCGCTCTGCATGTTATGCCATCGAAGCTCTGTGAAGTTCTCAACAGCGGTGTCGCGCCCTGAGCGCCTTGCGCCCTGCACGTTGCGCCGCCGAAGCCCTGTGAAGCCTTGTGAAGAACGGTTTGAAGAACAGTATCATACTGTGAAGTTCTCAACAACGGTGTGAAGAACAGTCAAACCCCTGTTGACTGTGCGCCCTCCTTGTTCCCTGTGCAAGCCCTGCACAAGCCCTCCTTGTTCTCTGTGCGCCCAGGCCATGACCTGGCCCCCTGAATCGTGAATCAGACTTTTCACGGATAGTTCTACACCAGAGAAGGTAACTACGGACCATTAAGTCTCTCTTTTCGGCAAACAACAAGAAGAAGTAAGGATGGTTGTATGAGTCTACACATACAACCAATCCTTCGTATGAATCTGTAGACTCTTTTATATCAGTTTATCCTCCGGTCGTGTTCCATTATATTTGCCATCTTACAATATGTCAGATAACAAGGGTGACATCTTCTCGTCCGGAGCCTTCAAGGGTCCGGCTCCCATCGTTAAGATGGATGCGACCAACTATGAGTTGTTGTCCATGCAATTCCTCACCCTCATGCAGTGCAACAACAAAGAACATATCCTGACAGATCCAGAGCCAGCGGACACGATCGGAGCAAATGCTTCTTGGAAGCAAGATGACGCGTATGCACGCGTTTCACTTTGTGGGACTCTTTCTACAGAAATAGCTAATGATATTCTAACTCAGCCAACTGCGAAGACAATGTGTGACACTTTGGCATCCACCATGCCCAGGCGAAGAATGAGGCCAAGATTCTTCAACTCCAGTTTGATATCTACAACACCAAGCAGAATGGCCGTCCCTTACATGTTTACTATTCTTCACTACGCGGTATGTTTGAAAAGCTTCATAGCTATATGCCCATTACAACGTCTACTGAGCAACAGAAGACATATAGGAACTCCACAATGGTTGGAGTTTTTATGTCTGGACTTGACAAAAAATATGATGCTGCACGTACTCATCTTCTTACTGGAGCAACCATTCCCCCTATAGAGGAGGCTTATAGCCGTCTCAGTCGACTTGTCATCCCTTCGACACCCACGTCTTCACACTCCTCAGCGATGGTCGCTTCTCATGGTTGAGGTGGTGCAACCCAGCTCAGAGGACGCACACATCGGGGAAGAGGCGGGGGACGTCAATGTGGTCCCTGCACCTATTGTCGCAAGCCTGGATATACAGAGGATACATGCTATCAGAAGCATGGATATCCTATTTTTGGTCGAGTAACAGAGCCGATTACATCCTCAAAGACTTCATCCCTACAGGCCGATCCTCGATTGGATGATATCGTCTCTCGTATTCGAGAGATCATAACTCTTATTGCTGACACCACCACAGATACTGCTGCAGTATCCAGAGCCTCTTCAAGATCCTCACATATGCTTTTACTGGTAGTACAAATGCAGACATGATAGAATGGATTATGGACTCCGGTGCTTCTCACCACTTGTGTGGAGACAAAACACAACTAAAGTCCTACAGGGCTATACCACCTAGCAGATGGGTCGTTATTGCTAATGGCGACCACTTACCTATTACAGGATAGGGAGAGGTGCAGCTGACACCTTCCATGCGCCTAAAGAATGTTTTATATGCTCCTGCTTTTCAGATGAATTTACTTTCTATTAGTCAGATAACTAAGGATCTGCATTGTCGTGCCATCTTTGACCCATCATCTCTTGTGTTTCAAGACATACTCACGGGTAGGGTGATTGGATGTGGCCGTGAGCAGCGAGGACTCTACAGACTGGTCCAACCCCCTCATGCTAATGTTTCCATTATACCTACAGGATCTGTCTCTCCTTATCTATGGCACCTTAGGTTTGGATATCTTCCTCTGCAGAAGTTATGCCATGTTCTCCCTCAGATTTCTATAAGATCCTCCTTTCAGTGTGAGGCATGTCAACTTGGGAAGCATCACCGTTCCCCTTTTCCATCCCATCAGAGCCGGAGCAGTTCTCAACTATTTGAGCTCCTTCATTTAGATATTTGGGATTCTAGTCGTGTTTCTGATCTTCAAGGACACCGCTTTTATCTCGTAGTTGTAGATGATTTTTCTAGACTTTCCTGGTTTTTCTTATTAAAAAACAAATCTGAGGATGGATATGTTATCAGGTATTTTATTAATGAAGTAAAGAATATTTTTTCTGCCAAAGTCAAATATCTTTGTACTGATAATACCTTGGAATTTTGCACCTTACATCTTTCTGAGTTTCTTAGATCCCATGACATTGTTCACCTGACATCATGTATCTACACTTCTCAGCAAAATGGTGTTGCCGAGCGCATACACCGTCACCTACTTGATGTAACCAGAACATTGTTAATACAGAGCCGTGCTCCTTATGCTTATTGGGGTGATGCTGTCCTTACTGCTTGTTATTTGGTTAACCGTATGCCCTCATCTGTGTTAGGAGAGAAGATTCCTTACTCGATTGCGTTTCCCGAGAAGGATCTTTTCTCTCTTACACCTCGTGTGTTTGGATCTGTTGCCTTTATTCATGATGTCTCTCCAGGGTGTGACAAGCTCTCTCCTAGAGCTATCAAGTGCGTTTTGTCGGTTACTCTCATACCCAAAAGGGGCATCGCTGCTTTGATCCACTAAGTCAGAAATATTTTGTTAGTGCTGACGTTGCTTTCTTTGAATTGGTCATGTATTTTTCTCCTTCAGGTGACAGACTTATTCCATCTGACTCTGATGATGAAATATACCTGCCACCACCACCTTCAGTTGATTCTTCATCTTCACCTGCCCCTCATCTTCCACCACCTCCACCGCCACCTCCACCTTCTCTGTTGGTTCAGTTCTTGCCTCGTGTTTTTTCTCGCAAATCTCACTCTGTTCGCCTTGCTCACAAGCCTTGCCCATCATCCAGCATGCCTCAGGTATGTAATGAGCATATTGTTTCTATTGATGGCACTACTGAATTGATTGAACAACAGGATTCTAGACATGAGGAGCATGTACCCTCTCAAAAGGGAGATATCCATGCCCATGATTTGGCAGATGATCTTGACGTACCAATTGCTCTGGAAAAGCAAAAAAGGACATGTACTACCTACCCTCTTGCAACACATAGTTCTTTGGATAGGTTGTCAGAAGATTTCAGGAGATTTACGCTAGCACTATCAGCCGTGCAAATACCACGGACATATTAGGAGGCTCTCAAGGATAGTCATTGGAGGATTGCCATAGAGGAGGAGATGGCTACGCTACAGTCACATGGTACATGGAGTCTTGTTTCTGCTCCCGTTGATACGTCAGTTGTGGGATGCAAATGGGTATTCACTGTGAAACACCGCGCGGATGGCAGTGTGGATCGCTATAAGGCGAGACTTGTGGCACGAGGGTTCACCCAGACATATGGGGTGGACTATCAGGATACTTTCTCCCCACTTGCCAGACATTCTGCTCTACGTATTCTCCTTGATGTTGCCGTGACACGAGATGGCCTCTTCATCAGCTTGATGTGAAGAATGCATTCCGCTATGGTGACATACAGGAGGAAGTCTACATGCAGCAGCCACCTGGGTTTGCTACTGAGGGGGAGTGTCAAAAGGTTTGCAGGCTACACAAGGCTATCTATGGCTTCAAACAGAGTCCAAGAGCATGGTTCCAAAAACTCTCGGACTTGATAGAGCAACAGGGGTTTGTAAGATCAACTGCTGATCACTCCTTGTTCATACAAAAGACCCAGAGAGATATTACAGCTATTCTTATTTATGTTGATGACATTATTATTACAGGAGATGACGAGAAGGGTATTCACGATGCCAAGGCCTTCCTAGGTCAACAATTTGTGACCAAGGACCTTGGACATTTACGCTATTTCCTCGGAATAGAGTTTGCCATAAATCAACGGGGTCTTGTAATGACATAGAGAAAATATGTTATGGACCTTCTTTCAGAGACTGGCATCACAGATTGTAGACCTGCCACCACTCCGCTTGACCCAAGCATGAAGTTCTATGATGATGATACTGAGGAAGTCGACAAGAGAAGATACAAAGAGCTGGTTGGCAAGTTATTATAACTATTACCAGGCCCGATATAGCATTTGCAGTAAGCAAAGTGAGTCAATTTATGGAGCAACTCAGACAGACACATATGGATGCAGTTCATATGATTCTAAGATACTTGAAGACTTCACCTGAACTGGACTTCTTTTCAGCAGAGGCACATCTCTATCAGTGACAGCATGTGCATATGCAGATTATGCTGGATGTCCAAAAGATAGAAAGTCTACATCTGGATTTGCTGTGTTCATAGGAAATTCTCTTGTTTCATGGAAAAGTAAGAAGCAAACGGTGGTTGCTAGATCAAGTCCTGAATCAGAATACAGGGCCATGGCACAGGCTAGTACAGAAATGATGTGGGTCAGATCTGTTCTTATTGACCTAACTATAGAAGTACCTCTTCCCATGCATCTCCAGTGTGATAATCAAGCAGCTCTCTTCATTGCAAATAACCCAGCCTTTCATGAAAGGACGAAGCACATAGAGGTGGATTGTCACTACACTCGTGACATGATACAGAAGGGTATCATCACTACTACACATGTCAGCTCTGGAGACCAAACAACAGATATATTTACAAAGGCTCTAGCAAGAGGACCTTATCAGAAATGTTGTTCCAAGCTAAGTCTCATTGATATCTACGCTCCAGCTTGAGGGGGAGTGTTGAGATAATTCATATTTTTTGTATTAAGATAATTCCTATTTCTCTGCTTTATCTTTTGTAATCCTCTATTTATCTTTTCCTTTTTTCTGTATTTTATCCTATGGGTTCTTCTCCTATATAAGAGAACCCTTGGGCTTTTGATAATATACCTGAGTTTATCTCTTTTACAAAAACCGTATTGGAAAAATCTGTAATATCAGTAACTATATATATTGCCAATCTGTGATTGTATATTGGCAATTTGAGCTATTTCCAGACTATGTTTCTCAATAAATCCAATTGATTTTTGCCTTGTTGTTATTCAAGTGCAGTTAGTATTGGCTGGGTTGAGCTGACATTTCTTCATAAATAAATGTTACATTCGTTAATCTATAGGAATAAAGGAATCAGATACCGGTCTGGCGGCACCTAGCCAGTGGGATCTAGTTTCTGACAAGCAAATGATGCAAGAAGAGCAGCCTCTCCAGGTTAACACCCTGCTGAATCGACTACTTCTTATTGGGTCACTATTTTTATATTATATTATTGATTTCTCCGATCACTTTCTAACGATTGATGGTTGCTTTAAATTTTTGCTAAAGGTTGCAAGGTGCACAAAGATAATAAATCCAAACACTGACGATGCTAAGTATGTCATTAATGTTAAGCAAATTGCCAAGGTATGCATTCAAGTTTGTTTATTATATATTGATGTTGATATTCATATTGATATCAGGAGATTTGGTTGAGTTCTCATTTGATACATTGTGAGTGAGTGCATGATGAAACTTTTTATTGGTTTTGGCAGTTTGTTGTAGGTCTCGGTGACAAGGTCTCTCCAACTGATATTGAAGAAGGCATGCGTGTGGGGTAAGCTCTCGACTATCTTATAATCCTTATACATGACCAATCAATTATTCATACACCATGCATATGCGATGAGCTGATTAGTTATTTGTGAATAAATTGTCTTTAGTTATCTTAATTCCCCAATAATTCCTTGCAACTATATAGATCTCAATCGACACTGAAAATGACTTGATTTTGGTTTTGATAATAAACCCTCATGAAATAGAATGTATAATACTTTTGCATCATTGATAGAATGAGCTTCTGAATTTGGAATGGAGACTACTTTAGCTGATGTGATATCATGTTTTATATACATTGTGAGTGTGCAAAAGGAGAAAAACAATAGTGTATTTTTTTTTTGCAAAATACGAGGATTGTTAGTAAAGAGTTATCTTTTGTGGGGTGATAAATGAGGCAGACCCTTGTAGTGAATGTGCATTTAACTCCTTTTGCACAACCATCTTGTTCTGGGGTTAATTTTTTTTTCTTTTCTTTTTTTGCAAAATCGTTGTTTTGAATGTACTTAGGCCAATATTTGCAATACAGTCCTTTGTTTTCAAGGTATAGGAGATGGAGCAACCTCTCCTTCGCAATGTTTAAAAAAGCGTGAGGCGGTCTGAGGTGTTTTTTTCTGTAATTGAGGTGAGGCATAAGCCTCAATTTTTTTGAAAAAAATTAAAATATAAAAAAATTCATTGAAAAAAGTATATAATAATATTAAACTTTGCCAAAAACACATTAAAGAATAATTTAAAACTAGTAAAGAGATACAATACATAAGCGATGAAGGCATTGGAGTTCAAAAAAACTAATACTAAACCACTAGTATACGGAATATCAAGTTCCAACTCCAACTTCAATGATTCTACATGAGTATTGAACTAAAGTCTATACTTAATACTAAAGTACAATAGAAACCATAATTTTAGCGTTCAAAGTAAAAAATATTAATATGCCTTGAATCTCAACCATTTGTCTTGCTGGACGTAGTTGGAGAACCATCGTATGCATCCCCTCTTGTCATATCATACTCCAACAAGACGGGGGTCTCGTTACCTAGTCGGCGAGCCTGTGGGGTTGGGAGGGGTCTAGGGGAGGAGTAGGTGCGCTCTCCCTTGCAGGGTGTGGGGCAGCGCCCTCGACGATTTTTTTACTAACGATATTATTTTTATTCAGCTATTCACAATAAAACGTAATAATTATTTTACTTTACGTGTTTATTTTCGATCTTATTTCTTTATATATGTGATAACTATTCTAAGATTTACAACTTATACAAACAAATAACAACATCAAATTGCAAACTTGCAACTAATATAAAACATTTATTACAATTCAAACAAAAATCTGTGTGCAATAGAACTATTATGTGTAGATAGATGTATGATAAATTGAATATGATGTATACAAGATCATTGAGCTTCGTTTGTTTCAAGCGATCCCTTCTCTTTACGTGGAGCTATATATAGAAATATACATGGTTTAACATGGAAACAAAAACACAAAATAAAAAGATAATGTTTATGGAAAAATAGGATCATGTGCAAAGCACATAACCAAAAATGAAAAAAAGCCTCATGCTTGAGGCAATGTTCATGAAATCGGCCGCACGGGCCGCATATGCTTGTGCGGCATGCATACCGTACCGATTAAATCAGTGCATTATGCGCACTCCCCGCATATGCAGCCCGCATATGCCCCGCATATCCCGCATATGTCTCGCATACTGCTCCAACAGCTCCAACTTTTCAATCTTCTCATTCAGGTCCTTAATTCCGTAACTCTGCCTCTTCATTCGATTGTTAGAATATGACATGCATTTTATACAATTGCAATGCATTATACTATTATGTATATGCAATGTTTATGTTTTTCTCATGTATTGTTTTCACGAGTATATGCAATGTATCGTCGAATATTTGTTATATATGCTGATTGAGGTTTTGCTCATGTAGTGCATGTATGTGTATTGAGGTTTTGTTATTACGAACAAGGTTCGAAAAAACAAAATGCGGAACAAGGCATTCTACCTGGAAGCGAGGCGAGGCGTAGCCTCGAGGTGGTCGAGACGTAAGCCTCAGTTTTTTATAAAAAATAATTATAAAATATATAATAAATATAGTATATAACAATGTATTATGATGATATTATGAAGATAAGAACATGAAAAAAGGATATGTCAACGACTCAATGCCATAAACCTTTCTAAATTTCTACCCAATCAAAAGGAAATCATTGGTTATAACTATCACTAAAAATTTATCTAAAATGGACTAGTTCGGTCAGCGAGCCTGGGGGGGCTAGGGGAGCCCAGGTTGGCCCCACCTTGCGGGGGTGCAGGAGGCAGCGGCCCCGTCCCAAATTTTTTTTATTATATGAGTATTCGAATTCGTATACACATTTTTATATGTTTAAGGATATAATAGTAAGAGTTCACTAAAATAATTTGGCATGTTAATGGTAAATATGAATATGAAAGAAGTCAAATTTGAGCATATGAATATGAAAGAGGTCAAATATAAGCATTCATCTTGCATAAATTAATAGTTAGACGTAATTAATAGTAAATATGAAGTAGTTTCTGAAATAGTTACACATAATTAATAGTAAATATGGAGTTATGAGTAGAAAAGAAACATCAGATTTAGGCATTTAACTTGTATAATCATTATCCTAAACAAGTATATATTTATAAGCTTCTCAAACCATCATGTAAACTATTAAAATCATAAAAAAATCTTTTAAAAAATAAAAATGTCTCGAAAAACGCCTCGACCGCCTCGAGGCGGAACGCCTCGAGGCTTACGCCTCAGCCACTCGAGGCGCACGCCTCACTGGACAAGGCCAAGGCGCACGCCTCGAGGCTAAAAAGGCCGGCCTCGCCTCGAGGCGTATGCCTCGACCGCCTCTAGGCGTACGCCTCGACCGCCTCGAGGCGCGCCTTTTAATACCATGATTACAAATCATATAATGTGAAGTTTTTATGGTAATTGTTTTTTTTGTGATTAAATATGAGGTAATTAAAATATATACACACGCCCATCTAACATGAACCATTTTTATTAGATCTTTAACTCCACTCAGATACATAACTTCAGTGGTAATGTTATTCATAGATATTTTTTATTTTTAAATTAAAAATTAGAAAAATGCTTAGCACCGTATATACCCCACATATGCCCCTGCATACCGCTTAATTAGTATCCGGTGACCAGTCCGAACGTATACGCATACCGCTTTCCTGAACCTTGGATCGAGGCTTACGCCTCCGCCTTGCCTCGAGCGCCTCACATGAAGTTGAGGTATACGCCCCATCAATCATACCTGAGGCGTGCGCCTTGGGGCGCTTTTGGCGCGCCTCGCCTTGAGGCATATTTGCACCTCGAGGCGTTGCTTTTTAAAACAATGCTCCTTCATGAAATAGAACAAGGATATACTGAGCTTTAGAAGCTCATGATATGGAGTATGTTTCTGTTAACACCCTGAAATACAATTTGAATACATATTTCTTTTTTCTTTCTTCCACAAACATAATTGACTTATATAATCTAATGAATTTTGGACAGCCAATAATCCTTAAATAGTTATTCTTTGGCCTTCCCCAAAAAATATTGGTAAAAGTTGTACTATAAAACCTTCTGGATGATATTTGTTTTGTATAATTTATTACTTTTGTGGTATATTTAACATTTTGTAATATTATATCCAATGCTAGCAAACACCTAAATGGGATAATCCTCCTTATATCACAGTATAAACCACATACTGCTTTCTTTTCTTAGTAAATATAAATTATTGTTAATTCTCCAAAAGAGATTATCTCAAAAAACTATTTTAGCTAGCAAGCTAGCCCTTTGGCTCTTTAAATCCCATCTTTGTTTGTAAGATACATGACTGGTACATTTTTGCGGAAAAGGAAAAGGGCAGTCACCCATATATCATTAATATCATTATCACAAGTAGATGACAAATTTTGATCTGAGCTCATAAATAAGCATTATGAGATGTAGATTGTAGAAGTAAGTTACAACTCAGATTTAACCATTTGTGGATTCCACACGAGTTACGACAAGTAAAACCTCCTGGATTATATTCTTAATGTAAAACTTTCCCCTTTTTTAGACAGTAGCATTTCTTTGCAGCAACTTAGGCCACAGTACTGCCAATGGTGAACTTACCCTTTTTCGAAGATAGGAGCATTTATTTCCAGCCACTTAGGCCACAAAATTGCCAATGGGAAACTTACTTCTTCATGCATTTCATGCATAAGAGCAACCCCAATAGCTTGCCAAGTTGACGCTCCTTCAGAAATTCAAGCTGTATATGTGGTATGCACAATTACGAGATATTAGATACTCTCCACATTTGTCTTGAGAACCAGCACAATAAGAATCTGTGGTCCGCAATCCACACCATCATGTCCATATTTACAAATAACACATGCTGTGTCGATCTCATTTTGGCATTTTCTTCTGTTTGCACTAATTATTAATGCATTTCTTAGGAGCCAAATGTCAGATTTAACAGTGCATTTGGTAATCCTTCCTGCATGTCATGCAATTTTGGTGTGGTCTCTAACAGCATTATACCTATCTTTATTTGTGATCATAATCCATCCTCTCCCAAGCATCCTTTACTTCTGTCCGGGTCACATTATCCAGGAAGAGCCATCAAGGATACAATGTTGCGCTTTTGGTCCAAAAGGAGCGACACAGAAGTCATAAATCAAATCCCACCAACTTCAAATTTTTACTCCATCACTGCACAACTGACACTCTCATCCGGAGCTATATCAACTATCACGGGGAAGGATAAATACACAGATTCTTGACTAGACCTTGGGCCAAAAATTTGTACTCCTCTCTTTATCCAAGTTGTGTGCTAAAAATCTTTACCCCTCTCCTTATCCCCAAGTTGCGTGCTAAAAACTTTCTTATTTTTGGATTGCCACCATCAAACCCTTGCCATAGATGAGGACATTTTCCGGCAGCATGCCTTCTTCTCCGAGGAGATGCTTCAACCGTAGCATCACTTCGACAACCTAGTGCCAAAGTTAACCTTCCTCTGTTAGCTTCATGACCACCAATAAGGCCTTATTGAACACCCGCAAGATATGTAGCCTAGAACGTCCTCTCCCTTGGGCTTCACATTTTGCTTTACTAGATCAGACCTCTTCCATCTTGGACATGACCATTTTTTGATGGTTTCACCCTAGGTTCAGGAAAGCGGTATGCGTATACGTTCGGACTGATCACCGAATATTGATTAAGCGGTATGCGGGGGCATATGCGGGGTATATGCGGTTCTAAGCGGTTTTCTAATTTTTAATTTAAAAATAAAAAATCTATGAATAACATTACCACTGAAGTTATGTATCTAAGTGAAGTTAAAGAAGATCTAATAAAAACGGTTCATGGTAGATGTGTGTGTATATATACTTTTAATTACTTCGTATTTAATCACAAAAAAACATTTACCATAAAAACTTCACATTATATGATTCATAATAACAAAACTTCAATACACATACATGCACTACATGAGCAAAACCTCAATCGGCATATATAAAAAATATTCGATGATTCATTGCATATACTCGTGAAAACAATACATGAGAAAAACATAAAACATTGCATATACATAAAGGTTTGCAATTGTATAGAAATGCATGTCATATTCTAACAATTGAATGAAGAGGCAGAGTTACGGAATTAAGGACCTGAATGAGAAGATTGAAAAGGTGGAGCTGTTGCAGCAGTATGCGGGGCATATGCGGGATATGCGGGGCATATGCGGGGAGGGCGCATAATGCACTGATTCAAGTAATCGGTGCGGTCTGCATGCCGCACGGGCATATGCGGCCGCATATGTGACCCGTGCGGCCGATTTCGTGAACACTGGTATCACCACACTTGTCCACCTTTTCTAATGGTTTGGGAATTTGTCATATAGAAAAAAAGACCATCAATGAAATCATTGAATTCAACATCATGATCTCATATCTTTGAAAGCTATTTAAACTCCATCCACGGAGCTTTCTTTAAGTATTATCCATAATGGTTTCCCAATCCGTATGCTTGATAGTTGAATCCATTGGTGTAGCCTATGTAAATCTGTTTGCTCGGTATTTTGCACCTCCTCACAATTTTTAGGAGCCGCATGTAGAGGAATAAGGGAAAGTGATAAGGAGGGATAAGACAGTGATTCTGTTCGGTTGAAGGGAGAGGATAACGAGAAATAAAGAGGGTTAGGTGGTAGTTATTTGTTATTCTCTGTTTGGTAGGAGGGAGCGGATAATGAGGAATAACGCGTGATATTAGATACGATTGTTAGATAGTGGTAGTTATTTGTATTTTTTGGTGGGAGATGCCTATGATGGAGGAATAGTGAAGGAAATTTTATTCCTCATTTTGACTCAAGGACCAAAACGTTGAGCGTCTATGGAGGGAGAGGAATTATGAGGGATATCCTTCCTTATTCCTCACACGAACAACCCCTTAAAGTCCTCTACAAATGGCAACATTTGATTAAATTCATTCATAGCATTGAATTCTTCAAAGTTTCCCACACAGACCTTGAGGCAGTGCACCTAAAGAACCTATGCTTATATTGAACCATTACTGTCTGACACAGAATACTGGAATAGATTGCTTGTTTGTAACCGGTAGGCTGTTATGCTTTTAAACTCTTTTGTTTTATTTGACTTTAGACCTCACCACTAAGATATGTTTGGCATAGATGAAAGATAAAACGGCCTTTAAAACATATGGAAGGTACATTTTGGGATACGTCTGGATTACAAAGTGGAGGTAGTTAATGTGGAGGGTATCACTCAAACACCCAAAATCTAACATTTAATCACTGTTGTAAAAGTCGGCCGACTAGTCGAGTCGGGGGGAGGGGTGGTGCAGCGTTTTGAGCATGGTTGCACCCTGACGTGGTGGCAGTGTTGGGTGGCTGGGTGAATCTAGTACTGGTGAATGTGCGTACGATGCAGAATTTGTGAAAATCCAGGGGTTTGCTGTGCATAACAATGCATCATGCATGAGCAGAAACTAGCAGGGCACTGAGCAAAGCTTCATGGAGTTTCAGGTGGACAGTGTTGACATGCTGGAGGTCCTTGTGAGTGCTGGGGGAAGGATTTGTGAAGCTGGAATACGAGGGAAAAGGTTTCTATCGTTTAAGGGTTATACATTTAGGATATTTAGGGTTGCATTAGCTGTATGTGTACAAATACGAGGAGGCAAATTTGAGGTGACACCTTACAATGTCTTAGTGCATCTACTCCTCGGGCTTGCCTAATGCCAATTGCGGCACACTTGCTTTCCAGGGCTGCCTGAGGCTATAGCCTCAAGGATTTTTACCTTAAAAAAAGCTTTTAGGTGTGTTCTTAAAACCGTGGTAATAATGGCGTACATTAAGAGATTGGAAATGTTGGAGACTTGGGAGTAGGGTCCCCTCTACCATCTTCAAATACACCTCGTTTGCATTGAAAGGCATTCAGTGTTCTGGTCTAAAGGTATTGAAAATTGGAGAATGTCCTTTTGTATTTTGGAATGTCCGAAGATGTGTTGGAAGGAGTTACTCTAACATGTTCTTGTTTGTTGGATCTATGCTAGGCCAGGCGTATAATCTAAGATATGTCCAAATCCATATTATGAACCCTAAATTTGATAGAACTCATCTCTCCCTCCGTCTCATCCTATTGCTTCCATTCAAACCTGTGCTGGAACTTGTATTATATGAACAAGGTAAGTACTAAATTGAAAGCAAGCTGTCCTGGCTTTGGTGGGTTTATACCAAGTGTGGGTGATTCACTAGTTCTGAGAGAAAGTGATACTCATTTATGTGTTGACAATAGCTCAAAAAACTATGTTAGGTACACGGTTGTAAAAATCGGCCACCTACGCTGAGTAAATGACTGGGCGAGTTGGGGGGATTGGCGACTCGACTGCCTAATCGGCCATTAGTTGGCTAACTCGACTAAACGGTCTGACTAGTTGGCCGAATAGTTAGTTGGTTTTTTAATTAAACAATACCCGACCAGTATACTTGTTTGGCTCGAAACCCATTAACCAAATAACCATTTTAAGGACTTACTGTTAGAGAGTAATCCCTTACTCCTCCCCTGAAAACCCTCAATTACGATACCACACCTGCTCCATCGCCTCCCTCTGGTCAAGGATATCCTTTCCTTTGGCTCCGGCCACCTTTCATTAGCATTGCCACTTGCCGCAAACATATCCTCGACACTCTGCCTCCGCAGCATTGCTAGCGATGACCCTCAAAGGTTTTTTATGATATTTTTAAGATATTCACTGAATCACTACTATTGTTTTTAAGTTAGTATCCATTGTGAAGTTTGAGTTAGTAATTAGTATCAACATCATTCTAATGGTATTGGTTAGTACAAAAGATACCATCCGATTAGTCGGTCAACTGCTGATTAATCCTTAGTCAGTGACCAGGACAATCTAGTATCGACTATCAACTTTTGCATCCTTAGTTAGGTACACGTGCGGGGTTTAGTATCTTCTAGAAATTTGATCAACTGGTCACGATCCGTCATCTCTTCCTATATTAAAAATGTGACATCAATTGATGCTGCAGTTACATATAACTACATTCATGTCTAGATTTTCCGGGATTTTAGGTTTTTAGGAAGTTTTTCAGTTTCTTTCTTTGATCAGCATGGGGGTTATTTCTTTTAAAAAATAATGCACAGAGGACATTGCCTTGATTGGTGAGAGATTCTTCATTGGTTTTTTAATGAACTTGGACTTTCTTGGAGCTCGAGTTTGGGCTATATTTTCATTATCCAGGCCACATTTGTTGTTAACAGATTGATGTAAAGTATGCCTTCTTGTGTCCCAATTCACCTAACTTCTTCCACAATATCCGATATTTTGAAGATGTAGATGATGTTAGTGGTGTGTTTTCTCAATTTATCGTGTTCCAAAATATCATTGTTGACCTAAAGATTCCGTCCGTAATCAGATCTACAGCGTTGCATCTCCTTGTATTATTTACATTTTTACAACCCCAGCCAACTTATCTTGAATTGTATATATTTTATTACTTGTGTAGCTTCCCACTTGCACCTTGTGAATGTTATACTCGTTTTTCCTCTTATGTATTCTCAATATAAAATGCTCCAAATTATCATCTAAATACTGAGAGAATGAGAAATCTATCTCTTGGCATATATTGTCTTTTTAATGCTAAAAATCTGGATATTTTTTGGAATTTCTCCCAATGGATTTCTTGAGCATTCGTCTATCATCTAACCTTCACTCGATGGTCGAGATTGACCTTCTCATAATTCATGCAGAGAACGAACTTACTGTGAGGGGAATTTATTATTTTCTCACTCACGCACCAGCTAACATTTAATGTTATTTCATGTGACTACCATTTTTTACGAGTATTCCAATTTTTAGGGAAAGGAAAAAATACTCTGTTCATTTATTTGCTTCTCATGGCATCAATTTGCATTAGATATTGGTGCTAACTCATCTCTTTTGATTCTTTCATTATAGAGTTGATCGGAACAAATATCAAATTCAGATTCCCCTACCTCCAAAGATTGACCCTAGTGTCACAATGATGACTGTAGAAGAAAAACCTGATGTCACATATAATGACGTTGGTGGCTGTAAGGAACAGATCGAGAAGATGAGAGAAGTATGCAAAACTATGTTCTTTTTTTTATTATTTGATCACGCAAATATGACAGATTCTAATATAGATGGTTGATCTCTAATATTTTTATTCTTGTTAGGTCGTTGAGCTTCCCATGCTTCATCCTGAGAAATTTGTGAAGCTTGGAATTGATCCTCCCAAGGGCGTCCTTTGCTATGGTCCGCCGGGTACTGGTAAAACACTTCTAGCTAGAGCTGTAGCCAACCGAACCGATGCATGCTTTATCCGGGTTATTGGTAGTGAACTAGTCCAAAAATATGTTGGGGAAGGAGCTCGGATGGTTCGTGAGCTTTTTCAGGTTTGCATCATTTGTCCCCAATATAAATGGGAATTTGTGTGTATATGTTGAATCCGTCTTTTAGTGATCTGCAACATATCCGTTTTACTGCAGTTTCTGTTACTTATATGAGCTGTTTTCATGTAGATGGCTCGTTCAAAAAAGGCTTGCATCGTGTTCTTTGATGAAGTTGATGCTATCGGGGGAGCGCGTTTTGACGATGGTGTTGGTGGAGACAATGAAGTTCAAAGAACAATGCTCGAAATTGTTAATCAGCTTGATGGTTTTGATGCCCGGGGAAACATCAAGGTTTTGATGGCAACAAACAGGTTAGCATTTTTATATTTGCATTATTGACCTCGAATCCTATTTAGTGTTTTATGCATGATTTTTTGGGATCTATTTTGTAATATAATTGTATGGTATATTGTTGGATGTCTGCTTCATCTGCTTTAAGCATATACCTGGTGATGGCCGTTAAAAAATACGTGTCTCAAAATCGAAGATGCCAAGCCTGGTGCTTGACTTTACTAATTCATTTTTTTTCTCATTCTGATTAGGCCGGATACACTGGATCCCGCATTACTTCGTCCTGGACGATTGGACCGCAAGGTTGAGTTTGGCCTGCCCGACTTGGAGGGTCGGACACAGATTTTTAAAATCCACACTAGGACAATGAACTGTGAGAGAGATGTAAGATTTGAGTTGCTTGCCCGCCTCTGCCCAAATTCAACTGGTATGTCTACACACCATCTTATCCCTGCCTGTTTAAATGGACACGCCGCTTTCCTGTTATCAGATCTGCATTGATTTCGTACAGGGGCTGACATAAGGAGCGTGTGTACGGAAGCTGGAATGTACGCCATTAGAGCACGGAGGAAGACTGTGACGGAGAAAGACTTCCTCGATGCAGTGAACAAGGTCATCAAAGGCTACCAAAAGTTCAGCGCCACTCCGAAGTACATGGTGTACAATTAGGATAGTTTCCTTTGCCGATGTCCTTTTTATTTGTTAGTTGAATGGGTATATTATGTCTGTGTAAGATTTATTGGGTTGCGCAATAGCTTCAGCTTTACTCCCAAAGTGCCAGAGGATGCTAGTGAATTTTCCGAATGTCTAGGTCGATGTCATCCTATCGTCTTCCCGACGGTTCATGGAGAACTGGAGGGTCGAATTCATTGTTACGTTGGAGCCATCTCTGTTACGACACAGCAGGATTGTCCCCACTTCAGTTTCAGTGATGAATGCGGTAACACTGTCCTGTTTTGGGGCTGGTTGTGCCCTGCTTTTGGTTTTCCGCATTTTTTGTTTTAGCTTAAAGTTCGTGTTATAAGGAGGTGGTTATGGGATGTTAATTTGAACATCCAAGATGAGGTCTCATTGTCATATCTTGAACATGTCATTTGCTGCAGCCGGATTTTGCATTGGCATTATATTTTTTAAAAATGGGGATTTACATCTATGTCAATGTAGAATTTTAACATTACGCGACATTTTTGCAATCTTTGTATTTGTATCATGACTTGTGATGTAACTCTTGCTGTCATTTTAATCCACTTAAACGTTCTTAAAATGGATTAGAGAAATATAGAGGATTATATATGTGATGGCACCTTTGTTGGTATTGGAAAACTGTAGGCTTGATGCTGGAACACATGCTTTGTTGGTATTTGTGTAGTTGATTACTAGATGAGGAGTTAGATGTTTAGTTTCAAGTTCAGATTTGGGATAGGGCTCAATTCATTGTAACCACATTGGGATTGGGAGTTGATCCACTTTTTCTCTAACATTTATGAGATTGGGTGCATAGGTGGCACTAGCACCAAAATACAAATATTATTATCAGGACATCATTATGTTGCTATCATTATTGCTCTACAACTAAAATCTAAAAAACAAGATTTAGTTTTATTCGTATGGTGGTGAATGTGAATAGCTTAGGCAATGGTTCAAATCGAAAGTTGTTATGATGGTGGAAAGCAAAGACTTCCATGTGTGCTTTTCACTAACTTACATGCAACTCACATGCCTCACTAGGTTGGTCACTGAGACCTTGTTGTCGAAAGCAGCAATCCTAAGGTAGGCACGAGGAGCTCTTTTGAAGGTAGATCAATAAAGATTGTATGATGCCCTCACATGACTTTGCCTATCATATATTAGGGCTCGGTCCCCTCTCTCGTCTCTTCTTGACCATCTCTCTTGACTGATGGATATGGGAGACCAATGACCCTTTACCCTATCCTTGTCCTTCGCCTTTGTCCTCTACCTAAGTAGTTCATAGCAAGTATCTTGGAGTTTAGGATGAACTTTTTAAACGAAGGGTCAATATGCAAGCTAATGAACAAGTAGAAAGTTCGATCGACTGAATTTGGTAAAACTCTAGTTATATGAACTACTCTTTGCATTTTGTGAATCCCTTGCACTTCGTAACATTGAAAATTCGCATTGCAATTATGACATTAGAAGCTGCGGGTTTAGTCTTACGTCGTGGAGTTGAAGGAATCATTATATATATGATAGGCGGGTCATGACTCCTCCATTATTATATTTCACTTGTGCAATGTCTTAAATTTTTAATATGATCATTCTTAATCGTAAAATATATAATTATTAAGAGAAAAGTTGTAAATTCATCTAATGGTGAAGTGTTAGAGTTGTGGTTTATTATTTTGGAGATACCGTTCAAATCTTACATTCTCAAATTTAATTTCTTTTATATATTTTATCCAATCACTTTCAAAATAGTAAAATTATAAATATAATTCGATATAAAATTGTATTTAGGCTCATTTAACTCATCCATTATTTTAGCACTCCTTCTAAAGAAAATAAATTTGTTATTTCCTTAAAATTCCACTTGACTGTTCAACCTTCTGAGATGAATTTTAAAAAGACTTATTATTATATTCATCAAAATTTAAAAACTCACCATTAAAAATAATAATCCGTGGAAAATCCAACCTTAATAATAATTTTATATTGTTAGCTTATCAAAATTGAAAAAAAGTTCATTTTTAAAATATTAACTCTTTTTTTAAGTATCATTTGAAAATACAATATTTTTTATTTGTTTGAGCATACATGAGAGCAGTATACTTGGCATGTCCTTGATAAAATTCCTGAGCATGACTCGATAGATGTTTGCGTTTTAAGTTTAGATTGGGAAGTGACTCAAACACATCGGTAGTTTCAATATAATAGTAACTTGATCTGCATGGGAGAAATCTAATGAAGAAAAATTCTATCTTAGTAGCAAGTTTTGTAAGGAATCGATTGGAACACATTACTGAATGCATCAAATTTTGAATCTAATTCTCAGAATCCTGAGTGCTAACAACCTGCACATCAAGAAAAACTTAGAGTTTTAAATGGAGTTCAATCCTCAAAGATAGGAATTAATCACTTTATCTTTGGATAATGCAATTCACGGGTATGCATAGGGCTGTCAGAAAATTCTCAGGTTCGACATTCACTCAAATTCGGCTCGCTAATAGTTCGATTAAAATTCGATTTGAAAATAAACGAACTGAACTTGAACACGAGTTTGGGCTTGATTAAATAAGTAAACCGAACCTCAAAAACAAAGGTTCACTCAGGTTCGATTTGTTAAAAGTTCGATTATATACACACATACATACATAAAAGTATATATACATACATATTGTATATATTAAGGAAAAAAGGGCATTCTATCATAACACAAGGGTTATTCCCTTATTTTCCCTAACCCATCCAATCATCCACTCTCTAAGTCCATATTCCCTATTCCCGAAACCCCCACAAAACCCTTCCCTGCAGCTACGACGTTGCCCTATTCTTAAACGATCATTTAACGAGCCGAACCGAACCTTTACGAACCTTACCTGAGCTGAACTGAACCTGATTGCAATTTTCATTTTATTGAGCTGAACGAATACGAGCCTGAAAGTATGCTAAATGAATTGAACCGAGCCTGGGTTAGTTCGCTCAGGTTCGGCTCATTAACACGCCTAGGCATGCCTCTATGAGGTCGGATAATATAATATGCTTTTTCTCTAACAACACTTGTTAGACTGGGTGTGTAGGCACTACTAGCATCAAAATTAGATGATTACAGCTAGTACATCTCTAAGTTGATGTATATCCTACAATTGAAATATAAAAACGCAAAACTTAATTCACTACATTCCTATGGCAATAAAAGTGAATAACTTGGGCAACGGACTAAAAAGCGCTCTTAATTGACTAACATAGAACATTTACACTACAAGAAACTTGACCTTAGACAACGACTAATTTGAATATTCGTTGCCATATCTTCCAATGTTACAGATGTAACAATTGATATTATTCGTTACCAATCATCTCTTGTACTTGAAATTAGCAATGAATGCATATTTGTTGTTAAAGGTCACATAACGTGCTTTTTCGTTGAATTATCCATTAAAATTCAGACTATCATTATTATATTATGAAACTAGTAGAACCAATTAACCATATCGATCGACTATTAAATGATTAATATAATCCTTGAAGTTTATAAAAGACTTGTCGACTGACTAATGCTTTGAATCACTCAATTAATTTTAAATCAATTTATTGATTTATTTTTGTATGTACCAATCAAGCATGAATCTAGCTAGCTATTCATATAATCTATTCATTAGACAACTGTTTTCTAACCATACTTATTGAGCTTAAATGACTCTGAAGTCCTCTCAACACTATAAATAAGGCGCTTAGGTCCTATTTCAGGACATCCATTGAATGTAATTCATAATGATCTAAGTTAGTTGTGAGCTCTATTCTTTCAATTATGTGTGCAGATTCTCATGCTTTATAATATGCTCAAGTATTATCAAGTTTGTTCCACCTCTCACATGCCATTTCAAAGCCTTATTCAATCTTCTCTATACTAAATAATATTTGTTATAGAATATACTAATAAGGTATTTTATTTTAGTTTACTATACTTAGGTATCCAATACATGGGTTCTTTTCTACATGGGAGAAGAAATTGTCCTTGGAAGCTGACAAAGGAAGGAAAGCTTGTACGAGGTTATGCTATCCAACGTTCAATGTATCATAAACAACAGAAGGATGCTTCATCAAGAGCGAAGGGGAAATCCTAGAAATAGAAGTTTCAGATCATGGCTTTTATTTGCTTGGATTTCAATGATAAGGTAGTGCGCGCATTGTGGTTTGCTTATATCTTTCTTTCTCTCTAGTAGCTTAAAGATTCAATTTGCAACGGTTGACACAACATCGATTGATTCAATAAATATTGAAGCGAATGGATAAGGAATCGAATTACCTAGATTTGTCCACCATCGGTTGATGACAGGTCCTTGGTTTGTATTGTTTTGGTGTTGATTGCTTGGCTAAAGTGTTCAAATGCATGTTTGCATTCTTACTGACCATTCCCGAGCAAAAGCGATTCTAAGGTATGAAGGTTCTCAATATCAAGTAGTAACGATTAACACATATAATTGGTAAAATTTAACAACTTCTCATCTTCTTGTTATATAGCAATTTTTACCTTTTTATTAGATTCGTCCATTGTCCTTGACCCTCTATCCTCTTACTATTCATAAATACGATCAATGTAATTGATCGAATGCTTCAAAACTTGGCCACGAAACACTTGACCAAAGGCTTTCGACTACTTGAAGAAGACCTAACCATTACCAACATCCTCTTCACAGATGATATCTCAATCTTCATCAAATTCGGTGAAAAAGCAATCCGATGCCTTAAATTCTCACTCATGGTCTTTCGCCATGTTCTCAGGCCTATTAGTTAATAAGTAAAAATCCTCCATCCATGGGATAAATCTTAAACAGAGGAGTCGTCACTTAACATTCTAGGATGGGATAGTGACGAGTTCCCTTCTCCTACCAAGGTATACCTTTAGCCCAAAGAGCCCTCAAGCATGAGGATTGGACACACCTTATCGAGAAACTCGAAAAGAAACTACATGGATGGAATTCTCGCATGCTATACCTCCCATCACAAGTTGCATTACTCAATTCCACCCTAAGCCCCAAGTCAACTACATACTAGCATCCCTTAAGCTCCCCAAACATGTCATTAATGCCATTGACAAAATATGTAGATGCTTCCTCTAGAACGGAACATGCATGGATAAGAACAATGTCCATTGGGAACACATTCATCGGCCCAAGGAGAATGATCGATGGGGAATTGAAAACCTTGAGATCTTGAACGATGCTTGATGAATCTCCATTTCATCACCTTTATTCTACCATTTTGACCTTAAAATCCCTAGTAAATGCATGTAAATAGTATTAATTTGCATAAATTAAAATTCATACATTATACTGTATAAAATACTTTTTTTAATGCCAAAATTATAGAATAAAGAAAAGAAAAGAAAAGAAAATCCAAAGACTATTTATTACCCTAAATCCTGAGATCAAGTCAACAATTGATTTGGACGACAAGAAATAAAGTGGGGGAGATAAGGGCCATTTATATAATAAAAATTCCATTTATTTATTACTCATTTTTGGGACCTATTTATTCTCCACTTTTTATACCTCAAATAAATAAACTTTGAACATGAAAACTGTAGATAATTAAAATAGAAAAATATAGAATTAATTTTACACAAAAATAATAAACAGTGAAAAAGTTATACTCTAAATAAATTTCCAAAATCCTAACTTCCCAGACTCATATCTCTCAAATAAAGAACTCAAAATATATCAAATCACTTTAATTGTATGTAACTTTCAATAAGTTATTTAATGAAGTGGTTTCATATTTTTTGGAATTAAGATGTGAAAGTTAGGTTTGGATGCTTATTGTATAGTATACCCAATTAAAATATTCATTTTATTTATTATTTATCATTATCGTAATTTTATATTTTTTATAATTTTGTAATATTTTTATAATATATGTAATATTAAGACTGGAATAAAACAATAAAGAAAACATTAGAATTAAAATATGTATTTAAAATATATAGATAAATTCCTATACTTATACCTATATAAAGTATAAACCTATTCATTTAAGTTGTGTATATTACTTCCAAAAAATATAATAAAATATATTTATGTATATAAAAATAAGATATACATATATAAAATAATAAATAAAATAAAAAAATCAAAAATACAAAATAAAATATAAAAGTGTACAAAACATAGATGAATATACCTAGATATTGACCCTAAAAAGTAACTTGTAATTATATACCTCTAAAAAATAAATAAAAATCATAATAAAATACTTTATAAAATAATAAACATTTTCTATTTTATAACTTAATACTAATTAAATCATTTATTAATTCTTTTTTATTTTTTAAATAATTAAATAATTTTCAAGATGTTTTTCCCTGGTTAGTCCACGTGGACCAACCGGGTTGCGGCTGGAGTTGAGTTGCTGTCAACTCTCTGCCCAACGTCCTATAGCTTGTCAGATGTGGTTTTTTGACTTGATTCTTGATTTTTTGGGGAATGATTCTTTCACCTTCTCATGTCAAGCCCTCGATGACTTTTTTTCCTCGATGCTCGAGCATACACATCAAAACATTACCTTGGGTTGTGAATCTCTGCATCGCTTCCCGTTCCTCGATCTTCTCCACATTCTCGTCAACCTGTCAAAACTACTGTCGCCTTCTCTTTAATTTTGAACCCCATTTGACCAAGTTTACTGCCTCCCTTTTGGTGCCCTAGATAGAGGAAGTTGACAGCTTCCTCCCTTGGCCATTTGCGAAGGAGTTAAGCTTGGTTGATGATTGGTTCCGCCACCTCCGTCGCACACCGACATTGAGGTTAACTTCGTGGCTCCAGCCACTGAGTTGCATTCTTTCTTGTCTTAGTAGCTTAATCTTAACCTTAGGTTTAATTTCTCGTATTTCATATCACGTTTTAGTAGCTTAAACCCATCCTTCCGGCGAACCTTCACCGTGTTTTCCATTGTTCACCGACTACACAATCACTTCCATTTCTCTTCCTGGTCATTTTCCTTCTCTCCACCGCACTTCACCCACCTCACTTCGCTCTGAAGTGAGATTCCGTCCTCCAACTCCACCACCCTTGCCGAAGCTGCCACCACTTCACCTCCCTCGCTTCCATTCCACCCTCTAACGGAATGAGGCACTTTGCCCTCGTTCCTATTTTTTCATGTGCAGGTTTGGTAATAAAGAACTAGATGGAGCAGTTTTGATCCCTTCGCAAGAGGTACATGGGCGCCTATGCTCTACCACCCTCGTGGGTGTGCTCCGACCCCCTGCCGGCTGTTTTGAAGCTTCCAGCATATAGAGGAGCCCTGCAAGAGGACTTTTTGGGATTTTTGGAGCTGCTAAGAGCCTTCGAGGAGGAGGATTGTGCCTGGAGAAGTTCACCCTTGCACCAGTTCGACCCAGTTCTTCAAGTGGGCCTCTATGTCATTCGATCACTTCGTTCTTCCAGAGGTAGCAAGCACCGTCAGATCTCCTTGTGCCACAACCATCATATTTTCTTGGGTGTTCTAATCTGGGCCATCCAGATCGAAGCATCATCGACAAATGTGGGAGCGCCACGTGGCAAATGAATCTATATCAGTCGTTTGATTCCACCATAACCGTTGGTATTTTTGTAATTTATTAATTAGTCATTAAAATTCACACTAATCATTGCCAAAACTTAACAATGATTAGAAGAAAAATTCAACGAATGATTATTATTATATGATTCGTAGCGAGGAATGTAGCAACGAATACCATTATTTATTGCGAAATTTAAAGAAGTAAGCAATGAAGAATATTCGTTGATATATATATATATTTAACTACAGAAGATATGACAATGAATATTTAAATATTCATTGCCTTAGGTCATTTTTCTTGCACTGTTAATCGACTAATTTGTGCAATAATCTTCACTGTATTATCTGTCAACTTCTATGCTCAAGTCTAGTCGACCGTCTCTACATTACTATCGATTAATTGTCATTTTCGACGATTACTTTTTTTAATCATAGCATTCAATTTTTTTACCATTTTATTCAACTTCCAAAGCCAACAAAAATCTCATTTTATTAAGACACAAGTAAGCCGATGAAGTCTGAAACTACTAGACCACTCAACCATATCGGTCTGCTATCAAATGATCAATATAATCCTTGAAGTTTATAAAAGACTTGTCGACTAACTAATGCTTTGAATCGCTCAACTAATTTTAAACCAATTTACTGATTTATTTTTTGTATGTACCAATCAGGCATGAATCTTGCTAGATATTCATATAATCTATTCAACAGACAATAGACAATTGTTTTCTAACCCTACTGATTGATCTTAAATGACTATGAAGTCCTCTCAACACTATAAATAAGGCACTTAGGTCCTACTACAGGGCATCCATTTAATGTATATATTCATAATGATCTAAGTCAGTGGTGAGATCTATTCTTTCAATTTTTGTGCAAATTCTCAAGCTTTATAATATGCTCAAGTATTATCAAGTTTTGTCCATCTCTCACATGCCATTTCAAGCCTTATTCAATTTTCTCTAAGCTAAACTTATTTGTTATTGAATATACTAATAAGGTATTTATTTTAGTTTACTATACTTAGGTATCCAATACATGGGTTCTTTTCTACATGGGAGAAGAAATCATCCTTGGATGTTGCTAAAGGAAGGGAAGCTTGTACGAGGTTATGCTACCCAACGTTCATGTAGCATAAACAACCGAAGGATGCTTCATTAAGAGCGAAGGGGAAATCCTAGAAATAGAAATTTGAGATCATGGCCTTTATTTGCTTGGATTTCAATGATAAGGTTGGTGTGCACATTGTGGTTTGCTTATATATTTCTTTATCTCTAGTAGCTTAAAGATTCAAGTTGCAACGGTTGACACAACATCGATTGATTCAGTAAATATTGAAGAGAATGGATAAGGAATCAAAGTACATGGATTTCTCCACTATCGGTTGATGATGGACCCTTGGTTTGTATCGTTTTGGTGTTGAGTTGCTTGGCTAATGTGCTCAAATGCATGTTTGCATTCTTACTGACCATGCTGAGCAAAAGCGATTCGAAGGTATGAAGGTTCTCAATAATCAAGTAATGAAGGTTAACACATATAATTGATAAATTTAATAACTTCTCATCTTCTTGTTAAATGACAATTTTTTTACTTTTTTATTATATTTGTCCATTGTCCTTATCCTCTATCCCCTTACTTTTCATAAATATCATCAACGTACTTGATGGAATGCTTCAAAACTTAGTCACAAATCACTTGATTGAAGGCTTTCGACTACCTGAAGAAAACTTGACCATTACCAACATCCTCTTCGTAGATGAAATCTTGATCTTCATCAAATTCGATGAAAAAGCGATCCGATGCCTAAAATTCATACTCATGGTCTTTGCCATGTTCTCATGTCTATTCGTTAATAAGTAAAAATCCTCCATCCATGGGCTAAATCTTAACCTAGAGGAGTCATCACTGGCCTCTAACATTCTAGGATGGGATAGCGATGAGTTCCCCTTCTCCTACCAGGGTATACCTTTAGCCAAAAAGCCCTCAAACATGAGGATTAATGTATCTATGTTATTCAGTACTTATATGCATATTCTAGAAAAATATGGCATGCATGTGCTTATATTTTACCATTAATATACTTTAGCCTTAAGTTTTGATATAAAAAGATATTTTATTGTATCTGAATGTTACAACTCTTCCCTACTTAAAATAAATTTCGTCATCGAAATTTACATACCTCAGTCAGCTTGAGAACAAATGTGGGTATTGAGATTTCATTTCCTCTTCTCTTTCCCACGTGACTTCTTCTATTGAATGGCTTCTCCAAAGGACTTTTACCAGTGGTATCTTCTTCGTCCGAAGTTCTTGAACTTTATAATCTAAAATTTGTACTGGAATCTCTTTGTAAGAAAGGTATTCCTTCAGTTGAATTTCTTGCGGTTGCATAATATTTGATGGGTCTGGAATATATTTTCGAAGAGTAGAAACATGAAAAACATCATGTATCCTGGCTAACTCTGTCGGAAGTCGAAGGCGATACGCTAAATTACCAATTCTTTCTGTAACTTCATATGAACCAATGTATCGTGGGCTTACTTTTTCCTTCTTTCCAAATCTGATTATACCCTTTCAAGGAGATACTCGTAAAAATACTTGTTCACCCACACGAAAATCTAGATCTCTTCTTCTCTTATCTGCATAACTTTTCTGTCTATCTTGTGCAACCTTCAAATTTTTCTTGATTTCTTCAATTTTCTCCACTGTATTTTGTACTAATTCTGGTTGGACCAATTTACGCTCTCCTACTTCGATCCAACAAACAGGAGTTCTGCATACTCGACCATACAAGGCTTCATATGGTGCCATCCCAATACTTGCCTAGTAGCTATTATTGTATGCAAACTCCATAAGAGATAGATGTTCATCCCAACTATCTTTAAAACTCAATGCACAAGCTCTCAACATATCTTCCAAAGTTTGAATAGTCCATTCGGACTGCCCATCAGTTTGTGGGTGAAAAGCAGTGCTGAATGCTAATTTTGTACCCATTGCTTTATGTAGACTAGGCCAAAATCTAGAGGTAAAATAAGGATCTCTATCAGATATAATTGACACAGGTGCTCCATGTAATCGTACTATTTCATCCACAAAAATTTTACCCAAGCGATCCAATGTATATGTCATATTGACTGCTAAGAAATGAGAGGATTTGGTCATGTATTTGTATAAATAAGACTTTAAAGTCAACATATACTTGACTGATAAAGAACGGATTGGATATTAATTTGGAAAATGTCTATATTGTCTATTTTGGATGAATACAGTCTAAAGGAGAGGCCATCAATCTATTGTATACGGATACAGATGAAGTTACTCATTTTTGGCAGAGCCGAGGAACATGGCATAATACTCAATGAGTTAAAAGGAACCCCGAGTTGGATGTTATAATTAATACAACATGGATATAGTAGAGGATGGAGTACATGTACACATTTATCTTCAAATCACTTTATACATATTAGCTTAAGTTGTGAAGCACATGTTAGACAAAGTTTAGGTTGCATTGATTGTTTGGCTAAATATAAGACATTGCATATCATGGGTGTCAAAGTTTTTTTCCTTACACGAGATATGAACTAAATTATTAAAGGATATACGGTAGAGATAATATTGCAGGAAAGATATGTCGGTGTAATATTATGTTAGATAAGTATCAAGGAAATTAGTTGGCATCTCCCCCAATAACGTGTCTGTAGGAGAACCAATGCAGAAAAAAAATATAGATAGGGAAATGGATTTTGGGGGCTGATATATATATATATATATATATATATATATATATATGGGTAAAATGGGGCTGCCCCCAGGGAGTAGCCAACTTGGCTACTCCCACCCCTATTTTTCCCTCATTTTTTTATTTTTTTGGAAAATAAAAATTTGTATATTCATCATTATATCCCTCTCACATTCTATTAAAATTTTGTCAGAAACAGAGACTCCTAAGCCCTCCATCCAGACGTCATTTTTTTAACGGTCGCAGGATTTTTTAAATCGACCATGTTTGGATGGAGGCCGTAGGAGTCTCTATTTCTGACGAAATTTTAATAGATGTGAGAGGGATATAATGATGAATATACAAATTTTTATTTTCCAAAAAAATAAAAAATGAGGGAAAAATAGGGGTGGGAGTAGCCAAGTTGGCTACCCCCTGGGGGCAGCCCCATTTACCTCTCTCTCTCTCTCTCTATATATATATATATATATATATAGGAGTGATCCTATGAGAGCAAAAAGTTGTGAGAGCATAAGAGGGATGATTCTGGACCACATGATTCACCCAGGAGAGAGAAAACAGAATCATGTGGTCCAAAATCATCCCTCTCATGCTCTCACAGGATCATTCCTCTCTCTCTCTCTCTCTCTATATATATATATATATATAGGGAACTGATCATATGCGCCCGTCCAACCGTGCGCTCTATGCGCCTCCCTCGCAATATGCATGTGAATATCTATATTTAATTGCTGCATACGTACCATAATATACTTGGACGTCAATCTCCCTCTTCAATCTCCTCTCCACGATTCATCTCACTTTGAAAGGTAATATTTAATCTCACTTTGAAAGGTAATATTTAATTGATGCAAAAGAGATGCTAATTATTAGATAGGACGTACACAATAATTAAATATAGATAATTCACGTGCACTGCGATTCCATCTCACTTTGATAGGTAATATTTAATTGATGCAAAAGAGATACTAATTATGAGATAGGAGGAATAAGCAATTAAATATAGGTATTCACGTTCATATTGCGAGGACCTCCGCCTGCCTCGCTGAGCTCCGTCAGTGAGCTCTGTCAGCTCCCAGCTAGCTCGGAAGCAGCGGATGAGGACGGCGAAGCCTCCGATGGTCTCGGATTGGCTGGAGGAGGGCTGGAGCACCTGGTCGATGAAGCTCGAAGAAGGATCCGATGAAGCTCCGGCCGTGCCGCCGTGCCGCAGCCGCCCTCCGCGTAGCTGCACGAGCTCGAGGCTTACCGACCTCTGGAGCGACGACCCCTGGAGCTCAAAACCGAGCCCCAAACCCCAGGTAACCTCCTTCATCCCCTCTCCGATCATCCTCTTCTTTTCATCCGATCTTCTCCGATTTTATTCGCCTTCCACGGACATCTCCACACCTCCTCGACATCCCGACGAGCTCCGCGACGGTGCTAGCATCCTCGCGGGCCGCTCCACTTCGCCATTCACCGCACTTCGACCACCGTCGACTAGCAGCTCCGCCGCTTGGCCGGAGCCACCTCGCCCGATCACCTCAAGCACCCGCAGGCCTCTCCGACCACTCCATTCAACTCCCACGATCACCAGCACGCTTCGGCTATCCAGCTAACACTTGCAGGTACTCTTTGGACCATTGGCCGGAGCTTCATCGGATCCTTCTTCGAGCTTCATCGACCAGGTGCTCCAGCCCTCCTCCAGCCAATCCGAGACCACCGGAGGCTTCGCCGTCCTCATCCGCTGCTTCCGAGCTAGCTGGGAGCTGACAGAGCTCACTGACGGAGCTCAGCGAGGCAGGCGGAGGTCAGCCCCCTTCACCGGAGCACAGGCCCCTCCTCCGCAGGCGGCGGAGGAGCGTTGAAGGAGAAACAGCAGCCACCGTTCGATCTTCTGATCGAACGGCCCTCGTCCCGCCACGCGTCTCTTCACCGCCTTCGTCCTCGACCGTCGATCGCACCAAGGATCGGACGCTCCACCCGCTGCCACGCGTCTTCACCTACCACCCTTGGATCCATCCAGATCCAAGGGCCCTCAGGCCGCCACGTCGCCCGATCCGAGCCTCGGCACCCAAGCCTAGGCTCGGGTCCCCCGAAGCAGATCCGAGGCTAACCCGAGCCTCCAGAAGCCCCGACCCTCGATCCGAGCCTCCGACGCCTCCGAGCCTAGGCCGCCCCACGTGAGGAGCACGTGCGGCCTGGGTAAATTGCACCGACACCCCTGGAGGTTCCCAAAATTGCAGAAAGGTCCCTGTGAAGCAGACATCACGTGAGGCGCACGTGATTCGTGGAGAATTTGCATTCAAGTCCTGCATAGTCTTGGTAATTGCACTTTAGTCCCTGTCAGCATGTTTATTTCTTGAACATTTATTTTTCAGTATTGCATTTAGACCCCTATGTTTGCACGTGTCCATAGCATGCGTTTTTGATTATTTTTGAATTTTAAAAGTTGCATATTGTTGAGAACTTTGTCCTCTACCTGTTAGCACACGTGTTGTATTTTTGTTGGTTTTCTTGATTTATTAATGAATTAATTGGTTGATTTGAGTCATATTTTGCCCAGAGATGCCATTTGATTTTTAGTAAATTATCTGTGCCTTCAAAAATCACCAAAAAAATCACAGTAGCTTAAGGACATTGTTTTTAACATCCCATAAAAATTTCACATCATTTGCACGCATAACGAGGCCTGAATAAATAGTTTAGTGATTTCCTTTGATTAATTTTAATTAATTCATTTCACAACATTTTTTTAGTTCTGTCAATTTTCCTAGGTTCCTGATCATTAGACCTTCCTAGGATAATTTTAGTTCCGAGAAATATTGTGTTTTGATATTTATTAAAAATTAAACATTGAAAATCACAATGTTTGTTTAGTTAATTCATAGAATATTCATTTTGAGTCAAAAAATTCCAAAAAAATTAGTGTAGGTCATTTTCATCATAAGCAACCTTCTGGCCAATTTTCATAATTTTTGGACTGAATTTGATATATCAATTAAATCTAACTTGAAATTGGCTAAGGATTGTCTGCATTGTCTACATAGTAATTAAAAAGACCAAAAAAAAAAAAAAAAATCGTTCCCCGAATCTCGAGCACTTGTGAATTGATGTAATCAACCTAAGGAGACAGATGCCTCCCTGAGATCGACCTTGGACTTCACCAAGTAAAAAAAACTACATCACTTAACATTAATAGCTAAGTGATTTTTGATTAATCCCTCGTATCCGACTGCAACGAATATCATTAATTGATTTGGACATTAATTTGACCGGATTAACTAAGGGTGCGGGAGGCCTATCAAAATGGCGCCGTTGCCGGGGACATTTTGATAGGCCTCCCGCACCCTTAGTTAATCCGGTCAAATTAATGTCCAAATCAATTAATGATATTCGTTGCAGTCGGATACGAGGGATTAATCAAAAATCACTTAGCTATTAATGTTAAGTGATGTAGTTTTTTTTACTTGGTGAAGTCCAAGGTCGATCTCAGGGAGGCATCTGTCTCCTTAGGTTGATTACATCAATTCACAAGTGCTCGAGATTCGGGGAACGATTTTTTTTTTTTTTTTTGGTCTTTTTAATTACTATGTAGACAATGCAGACAATCCTTAGCCAATTTCAAGTTAGATTTAATTGATATATCAAATTCAGTCCAAAAATTATGAAAATTGGCCAGAAGGTTGCTTATGATGAAAATGACCTACACTAATTTTTTTGGAATTTTTTGACTCAAAATGAATATTCTATGAATTAACTAAACAAACATTGTGATTTTCAATGTTTAATTTTTAATAAATATCAAAACACAATATTTCTCGGAACTAAAATTATCCTAGGAAGGTCTAATGATCAGGAACCTAGGAAAATTGACAGAACTAAAAAAATGTTGTGAAATGAATTAATTAAAATTAATCAAAGGAAATCACTAAACTATTTATTCAGGCCTCGTTATGCGTGCAAATGATGTGAAATTTTTATGGGATGTTAAAAACAATGTCCTTAAGCTACTGTGATTTTTTTGGTGATTTTTGAAGGCACAGATAATTTACTAAAAATCAAATGGCATCTCTGGGCAAAATATGACTCAAATCAACCAATTAATTCATTAATAAATCAAGAAAACCAACAAAAATACAACACGTGTGCTAACAGGTAGAGGACAAAGTTCTCAACAATATGCAACTTTTAAAATTCAAAAATAATCAAAAACGCATGCTATGGACACGTGCAAACATAGGGGTCTAAATGCAATACTGAAAAATAAATGTTCAAGAAATAAACATGCTGACAGGGACTAAAGTGCAATTACCAAGACTATGCAGGACTTGAATGCAAATTCTCCACGAATCACGTGCGCCTCACGTGATGTCTGCTTCACAGGGACCTTTCTGCAATTTTGGGAACCTCCAGGGGTGTCGGTGCAATTTACCCAGGCCGCACGTGCTCCTCACGTGGGGCGGCCTAGGCTCGGAGGCGTCGGAGGCTCGGATCGAGGGTCGGGGCTTCTGGAGGCTCGGGTTAGCCTCGGATCTGCTTCGGGGGACCCGAGCCTAGGCTTGGGTGCCGAGGCTCGGATCGGGCGACGTGGCGGCCTGAGGGCCCTTGGATCTGGATGGATCCAAGGGTGGTAGGTGAAGACGCGTGGCAGCGGGTGGAGCGTCCGATCCTTGGTGCGATCGACGGTCGAGGACGAAGGCGGTGAAGAGACGCGTGGCGGGACGAGGGCCGTTCGATCAGAAGATCGAACGGTGGCTGCTGTTTCTCCTTCAACGCTCCTCCGCCGCCTGCGGAGGAGGGGCCTGTGCTCCGGTGAAGGGGGCTGACCTCCGCCTGCCTCGCTGAGCTCCGTCAGTGAGCTCTGTCAGCTCCCAGCTAGCTCGGAAGCAGCGGATGAGGACGGCGAAGCCTCCGGTGGTCTCGGATTGGCTGGAGGAGGGCTGGAGCACCTGGTCGATGAAGCTCGAAGAAGGATCCGATGAAGCTCCGGCCAATGGTCCAAAGAGTACCTGCAAGTGTTAGCTGGATAGCCGAAGCGTGCTGGTGATCGTGGGAGTTGAATGGAGTGGTCGGAGAGGCCTGCGGGTGCTTGAGGTGATCGGGCGAGGTGGCTCCGGCCAAGCGGCGGAGCTGCTAGTCGACGGTGGTCGAAGTGCGGTGAATGGCGAAGTGGAGCGGCCCGCGAGGATGCTAGCACCGTCGCGGAGCTCGTCGGGATGTCGAGGAGGTGTGGAGATGTCCGTGGAAGGCGAATAAAATCGGAGAAGATCGGATGAAAAGAAGAGGATGATCGGAGAGGGGATGAAGGAGGTTACCTGGGGTTTGGGGCTCGGTTTTGAGCTCCAGGGGTCGTCGCTCCAGAGGTCGGTAAGCCTCGAGCTCGTGCAGCTACGCGGAGGGCGGCTGCGGCACGGCGGTGCACCGTGGATCTCGCCGGAGAAGAAGGTCCTTCGTCGCTCAACAATTCGGCCGCTTGCTGTCACCAAGAGGAAGCTTGGAGCTCGGGGTTCTTTCCTGGAGTGGCGGATGGGCTTGAATGTGGTCGGAGAGGGTGTATTTATAGGTCGAAGGTGGCGGCAGAGCTGGGTGAGTGGCGAGTTTCATGGAGGTGGTGGAGCGAGTGTGGCGGAGATGGTGATGTTCGAGGGTGTTGGCGAGGGAGAGGGAAGAGTGGGGAAGATCGTGGGAGAGTCAGTGGCCGGCGAGGGGGGCTGGAGTGCGGCCGAGAATAGAAAGGGGCGGCCCCTCCCGCAAGGCGGAGATCGTGGGAGAGAGGGGCTGCCCGAGGTAGGGGACGAAGTCCTGGCCGTTGGATCTTGTGATCCAACGGCCAGATGGAGGCGCGAAGCGGGCGGGTGAGATTAGATCTGGAGTGCCCAGATGAAGGGCTATGAGGGTGACACGTGGCGTGACGCGGGCGAAGTGCGAGCGGGCGGCTAGGATCGGGTCTAGGTGATTGATCTGAGGGTCACGATCCGCTGGAAGACGAGCGGTTGTGATGAAGGGATCGGGGGCGCGATCGGGCGGCCTAGAGGTCGCCACGTGGCTCGTTGAGGATGCGGCGCTAAGGAACGGTCCAGATGGAATGCGGGGTGGATCTGATGGCTGTAGAAGAGAGCGGACGTGGTCAGGCCTGGGCCGTTGGATCTGAGGTGCGATCCAACGGTGGAGGGCGCGGGCGGAGCAGACAAAGGGCAGCGGGCCGCGTGGCGCAATCAGAGGGCGCCACGTGGCCTGCTGTGAGTGGTCGAAGGGAAAGACACGTGTAGAAAGAGGAGGAGGCCGAATTTGGAAAAACTCAAAACATGAAAGTTGTAGATCTTGATGAGATCTACAAGTTTCATGTTGACCAAAGACGGAGATGAGGTCAAATATGATACATAAATACAAAGTTACATAAATATACATATGTAGTATACAAAATGACCCAAAAACCCAAGTTCCTCATACAAGCTCCAATTTCAATGAAATTAGTCTCATTTTGAAGGTCTTTTGATATGTAGTATTCTAAGAGTGAGTAGACCTAAGTAGGAGTTTGTATGCGGGCTTTATGTGTGTTTTAATGTACAAGGGTGCTCAGGGTATTTAGGCTCTTTTACAAGGGATTTTTGGCTTCTTATTTAAATGCAGATGAGCTCCTAAAATGCATGAATTATGGATGCATGCATGAATGCTATTTATGCAAGATAAAGGGAAATATGCCTCTATTTTCTCGGGAACAAGGCTCTATTTTTGACTTTTGATGTGATGAATCACAGATTCATCAACCCCCTATACTTAAACCTTGCTCGTCCCCGAGCAACTAAATGAAATGCGAGAGTGAAATGATTTTGGGTTCCATACCAAGGTCATGAACAAAAGTTAAAAATGGAGCCTGACTCGACCTTTGGATTAATTGTGTGGCGGAACCTTATTTGGACCTGAACTTAAGAGCTAACAGACTTCAAGTTCCACAAGTCTTCTATTCAAGACGCCTCAATAGCCAGGTCAGAACAAATCCTCAAACGCAAATTTCTGATGACTATGATTCTTACTTGTACTGTGTAAGTGAGATATAGCTCTCCACATCAGAAATGACTCGGAACCAGCCTCCTCTAACAAGGTAACTCAATAACCCGGTCCAGTAACTCTTTCCTCGAGGAGCGGGGTATTCCCTTCTAAGTTCAAGTGCGACCAACTCAAGAGGAGGGGGTAGAGAAAAGAATGGACGGTGGCCAGTGTAGCCACCTATCCCGGGATGCCTGACCAGTGTAGCCAAGTCATCCAGCTGCATTTCTTCGTACTCCGACAGGTAAAATTTTTTTTTCTTTGACTTGGACCTGTCTGATTTTTTTGGAGTTTTCTTGCAATTTTTTTTTTTTTTTTTTTTTTTTTTTTCACTATATACAATGTGCAGCATGTACATCAGGAGTTTTTCCTCTTGAGCCAGTAGACTATCCCTCTTTTGAAGCATTATTGCAACCCACAGCATCCCGTCCTTAGATGTCAACACCACTAGACTAGGTTGAGATGCACTACCCTCCCTAGAGGAGGACGGATGTTTCCACCCGTGTGCTACTCCAAGCTAAAGGATTCTACCTCCTCACCACCTCATCAATGAAGAGCTACGTGCATTGTGCTTGTCCAAGTTAGGTCATTATCTAAGAGAATCCTGCGTATGCACGAAATATTCTACTTAGACTAATCAAGATGACATGTGAACATAGACTTGCGGACTCAAAGAATTAAGTCACTTGACCTGAAAAATCTTAATTCCAGTTCCTATAAGGTCCCTCTGAAATTAGATGGGTTAAGGTCAAATCAAGTCCATCCTCAATATCTACTCATAACTTGGTTCAGAACCCACTAGCTTTTCACTTTGCATATGCAAGATATGCAGATGATGTGCAGATGACATGCTATGAATGAAATGCAAGACTTTTTTTTTTTTTTTTTTTTTTTTTTTTTTTTTTTTTTTTTTTTGAAAACGCAAGATAATATGCAAGAGTAAATAAGAAGCCTTTTTGTTTTATTTTTCTGGTATACAACAATCTTTCTTTTTTTTTTTTTTTATTATTATTTACAACAATCTTTAGTTGATATAATTTGTACATTAATTTATTATTAAATTTTTTTTTAATTTTTACAAAAGGTTTACAAGTAGTATACAAGTGTACAATTTTTTTTTTTTTTTCAATTTTTACCCACCCATAATTATTGCAAATATATATATACAAAAATATGCGAAAGTACGAGCTATGGGTAAAGTATATATGTAATATATACACGCCCCCCTATACTTAGCGTGTGCTATGTCCTCAGAGCACAGAGAGCGAGGAAAAAGACATAGCTCGTGCTAAGCATAGGAGAGCCAAAGAGGAATAGAAAGTATAGAAGTCGTCTTGCCCCCCTATACTTAGGCTCTGGCAGCCTAAGTGTAGAAGAAGATCAAAAAATGGGGCGGGCGAGGTTAAGAGGGGAAATGGAGGAGTATATACACGGCGGGCATCGGTCCCCCTATACTTAGGCTCTGGTCAGCCTAAGTATAAGACAGGAATGAGTATGAGAACCGACGTGATCTGAAGGATGTACAATGAATAGATGCGGATCACTCTCCCCCTATACTTAGGATCTGGTTATCCTAAGTATAGTCATGAGATGATATGGAATCGGGGCGAGTGATTCGAATCACTGGGAGGGAGGGAGGGAGAGAATTTATATACAAGAAAGAGTGAGAATATACAAGGATTAAGAAGGTTTGTGACGAACCTTCTTGCGGACGCGAGGAGGTGGATAATATACATATGTGTCGCTGTCGGAATCGTCCTCAGATGAATAATATTGAGGAGTAGGGATCGTCCAACGAGGGTCGACACACGGCTGCTTGCTTAGATAAGGCTTGAGAACAGCCGAACTGACCTCACTCATATAAATCACCTTGTCCGGACCCGATGAGGATTCCTCTGAAACTTCCTTCTCCAGAATGTTGAAGGAAATTTTCTTAGTCGGATTTCTAGAACCTGAATCATTAAGAGGAAGATGAGAGTGACGCGCCTTGAGAGGTTCGGGGGAACACCTCGAGGAATCAATTATCGACTTCCTCTCACTAAATAGCCGACTAGAAGAGGGAGCAACCGTGTTTTTAAATGGAGTCAATTTTGTCTGGGTTGTTTCCTTAGAAGGTCCGGGTCGTGGTGTGGTGCTGACTATGGGTTCCTCATCAGACGAGTCACCATAAAGATTGTAATATTCCTGAAGGGTCAGCACATGTCTCGGGAAGGTTCTAGTGGTCTCAGTCGGCTTGGCATTATTGGGCTCTTGTGTCGGATCATTGAAATAATCAAGGCAATCCTCAAAGGTCGTGTCCGACTCAATGATAGCTTCTGATCGTGAGTCCTCCTCAGAAGCTGTCACATTGGTGGTGCAAGCAGTTGATGAAGTGGAGGTGTGGGGAGTCTTTGATCCAATGGTCGTCCGAACAATCGGTCTCTCAGGTGTAGTAGAGAGGTGGGACTCATCTTCCTCTCGATGGTCACGACTGTCACCGGATGTGTGGGTCTCCTTAGAGTAAAGTTTATCAAAGAATGGATGAGGTCGAAGCTTTCCCAATGCTGAAAAATCGATCTCCCGAGTCTCGCAATCTATAGTCGCCTTAGCCAAGGCTAAGAACGGCTTCCCGAGAATAATCGGAGACTGGGAAAACTCTCCTCGGTGCTCGATGTCAATGATCGTGAAGTCCACCTGGAGTAGAGCACCTTGGAAAGTAACGATGACTGAAATATTTCCTCTCGACCGTTTGATGGATCGGTCAGCCAGCTGAACGATCTCTCTCGACTTCCTAAGTGGCCTGAGTTTGAGCTTGTCAAACACAGAGGTCGGGAGGATATTAATCGATGAGTCATCATCGATTCTTGCATGGGTAAATATGGTGTCTTTGATTTCACATTCAACTCGGGGCAACCGTTTGAATCTGCGGCTCTTGGTCTTTCTCCCCATCACCAAGGAGGTGGCCATAGACACTATGTGTCTTTCAGTCCTTGTTCTCTTATTGCCCGACCTCTTGGGCATCAATTTACTTCTCACAAATCGTTTGAGGTCGGGAAAGTGATCTATGACCTTTATTAAGGGAAGTTTGAAAATCAATTCTTCATCGAATGCTTCCCTTAGGGCAGGATCCAATTTTTTTAGGTCATTTTTATTTTCAATTTTTATGTGGTTTTTTGGTTTTTCAATTTTTTTGGTATTTTGGATAGATGAATGATTGGACTCTGGATTGGAGGGCAAGTGGTTAGTAGAAGAGGGAGATAGAATGGACTCCAGCTGTACAGACGGTGTGGGTTCCCTAATGTTTGCTTGGCTTTCAACCTCAAAATTACTCATATCCTTTTCCACTTTCATTCTCAAGCTGGCAGAAATTGAGTTCGATATTTCCTTGACATTTCTCAACTCATTACCGAATGATTCACTTTTCTCAATAAGTCTGGAAATGTCATCCTCCACAAAATTCCCATGACAATTCATGGGAGAGTTCTGCTCAATTGGAGGAGACTGCTGAGATGTTGAGGTCTCATACTCAACATACCTAGACTCTGGCAAGTAAAGCTGGGTCGAGTATGGATCATCCGAATGGCAGATATTGGTCAGAGCCTCATATGATGGAGTTAATGAACGAGGGACTAGTAAGTCTAGCTCATTAGTCCACTCCTGTGAATGTATAGGCTCTCCGAATGAAGGCTGGTTAATGGAGGCTTGATCACTAAAGTCAATCAAGTCTGGAAAATCATGATATTCAGGTCCCTCAATTCGGGTTGTTTGATCGATCAAATGATGCCCTAAGGTCAAGTCGGGAGGTGTATATGTAAATTGTTGTATGGTCCCTACTTGAGGTGAGAATGAAGTATACAGGGGCATATAATTCTGCCAATCATCTGTCTCATCAGTGGCTTGCTCTGCATTCGATTCTTTAATTCCTGCAAGCTCGCGAGAATAAGTACAATCAGCCCAAGATGGAAGTGGATCCGGAGTGTTAGAATATGGAGTAGATGAGAAATGCGAAGAAGCGGAGAAGTCAGTCGAAGTTCTGACTTCATAATCAGGTTGAGGTGGAGCCGACCACGGGTAAAAATCTCTCGTGGATGGCGGAGGAGAAAGAGAAGATGAATGGTATATGGTCGAGGAGGAGTGACCAGAGGTCATGGGGTATGGGGACCAATATCCCGACATCTTGAGGAGGAAATGATGAATGCAAGAAGATTGAGGTAGAAATGTGCAATACACAGGATAACACACACGACAGACACAAAGACAAACGCAAGAGCAAAACCCGGAGTTCACACTCAACACGGTGAAGGACCCGAAACCGAGTCCAATTAATCTTGTAAATTTTAAGTGTGGTTTTCAAGCAAGATAGCAAGGATTACGCGGCCTAAAGGGAAGTCGGCTCAGAGCCGGATGCGTCTTCCCTGTTTATCCTGTCGTCTAAGATACCGCCGCTCCTTCCTTTCTTCGCTCCTATCCCAAGCCGAGGGATTCAGTGACCACGCCCCTATCTACCTGCAAGCAGGCGGAGGCTGACAAGGCCGGAACTTCACCCCGGGGGGTTACTGGCAGCTTGTCGCGAAGTACCGCAATTTCGCCCCTATCTACCTGAGACAGGCGGAGGCTACTTGGTACTAGTCAAAGAATCTGAAAGTATCCGGCTTGTGATATTTGCTAGGATCAGTCAGAACGATGATATGGAAGACGGGGATTTGGGCTCTACCTTAGGGTGTTCACACACACTCAGGTACCCTCACTCAGCCTGAAAACAAGGTCGGGGTTACTCTCCCGCAAACAATTTTCAGTTTTATTCCCTTTTTATTGTCAATACTGTTAGCAGTCCCAGTTTTAAAGTAGGTTATCACTGAAATTTAATCACCACAAAGCACGCCTATCGGACAGTCCCAATTTCCTTTAATTAAGTGAGAAAATCAGAGGGGGAAATCGAGAAAAGCCGATGCAAGTTAAAATCTATGATGCGTATGCTAAGTAGAGAATACTTACAGTGATCCCTTCGCTTGTCGATGCAGGATGCTATACAGAATTGAAAACTCTATCCTATATGCAAATGCAGGCGATAAAAGCCGCTCCTAGACAGGCAGTTCTATTAGCGTGAAGAACAGATTGATTTGAACTAAGTCCTGCGGTCTAAGTGCGTCTTTTAAATGTGTTGTGTGGTCCTATTGATTACGAGCACAAACAAGTCCTAGATTGGCTCGAGGAGCCGCTAGTGCAAGCTAAGTTACCAATCAACCACACAGCACACGGGACACGGTTTCCACTATTTTTACACGCGCGAGAACCCAAACGGGAACCGCTGGAAACGATGCAAAAGAAATAAAATAAAATGAAAATTACAAGGCCTCTCTTTCTCTCACACAATCTAAGTGCTAAGTCTTCGAAGCGTCGCCGACTCCTCGCGTTCCTCGCACAAAAATTAAGATAAGGTCAGAGAGTGACACAAAAATAAAATAAAGCAAAAATAAATGAGAGAAATAATTACAAGAACAACCGGGGGTCAGACTACCCGGGGGTTAGAAAATCAAACACTCAAAATGTGATGTAAATTAACCTAAGCCGTGCCTCCCCGGCAACGGCGCCATTTTGATAGGCCTCCCGCACCCTTAGTTAATCCGGTCAAATTAATGTCCAAATCAATTAATGATATTCGTTGCAGTCGGATACGAGGGATTAATCAAAAATCACTTAGCTATTAATGTTAAGTGATGTAGTTTTTTTTACTTGGTGAAGTCCAAGGTCGATCTCAGGGAGGCATCTGTCTCCTTAGGTTGATTACATCAATTCACAAGTGCTCGAGATTCGGGGAACGATTTTTTTTTTTTTTTTTGGTCTTTTTAATTACTATGTAGACAATGCAGACAATCCTTAGCCAATTTCAAGTTAGATTTAATTGATATATCAAATTCAGTCCAAAAATTATGAAAATTGGCCAGAAGGTTGCTTATGATGAAAATGACCTACACTAATTTTTTTGGAATTTTTTGACTCAAAATGAATATTCTATGAATTAACTAAACAAACATTGTGATTTTCAATGTTTAATTTTTAATAAATATCAAAACACAATATTTCTCGGAACTAAAATTATCCTAGGAAGGTCTAATGATCAGGAACCTAGGAAAATTGACAGAACTAAAAAAATGTTGTGAAATGAATTAATTAAAATTAATCAAAGGAAATCACTAAACTATTTATTCAGGCCTCGTTATGCGTGCAAATGATGTGAAATTTTTATGGGATGTTAAAAACAATGTCCTTAAGCTACTGTGATTTTTTTGGTGATTTTTGAAGGCACAGATAATTTACTAAAAATCAAATGGCATCTCTGGGCAAAATATGACTCAAATCAACCAATTAATTCATTAATAAATCAAGAAAACCAACAAAAATACAACACGTGTGCTAACAGGTAGAGGACAAAGTTCTCAACAATATGCAACTTTTAAAATTCAAAAATAATCAAAAACGCATGCTATGGACACGTGCAAACATAGGGGTCTAAATGCAATACTGAAAAATAAATGTTCAAGAAATAAACATGCTGACAGGGACTAAAGTGCAATTACCAAGACTATGCAGGACTTGAATGCAAATTCTCCACGAATCACGTGCGCCTCACGTGATGTCTGCTTCACAGGGACCTTTCTGCAATTTTGGGAACCTCCAGGGGTGTCGGTGCAATTTACCCAGGCCGCACGTGCTCCTCACGTGGGGCGGCCTAGGCTCGGAGGCGTCGGAGGCTCGGATCGAGGGTCGGGGCTTCTGGAGGCTCGGGTTAGCCTCGGATCTGCTTCGGGGGACCCGAGCCTAGGCTTGGGTGCCGAGGCTCGGATCGGGCGACGTGGCGGCCTGAGGGCCCTTGGATCTGGATGGATCCAAGGGTGGTAGGTGAAGACGCGTGGCAGCGGGTGGAGCGTCCGATCCTTGGTGCGATCGACGGTCGAGGACGAAGGCGGTGAAGAGACGCGTGGCGGGACGAGGGCCGTTCGATCAGAAGATCGAACGGTGGCTGCTGTTTCTCCTTCAACGCTCCTCCGCCGCCTGCGGAGGAGGGGCCTGTGCTCCGGTGAAGGGGGCTGACCTCCGCCTGCCTCGCTGAGCTCCGTCAGTGAGCTCTGTCAGCTCCCAGCTAGCTCGGAAGCAGCGGATGAGGACGGCGAAGCCTCCGGTGGTCTCGGATTGGCTGGAGGAGGGCTGGAGCACCTGGTCGATGAAGCTCGAAGAAGGATCCGATGAAGCTCCGGCCAATGGTCCAAAGAGTACCTGCAAGTGTTAGCTGGATAGCCGAAGCGTGCTGGTGATCGTGGGAGTTGAATGGAGTGGTCGGAGAGGCCTGCGGGTGCTTGAGGTGATCGGGCGAGGTGGCTCCGGCCAAGCGGCGGAGCTGCTAGTCGACGGTGGTCGAAGTGCGGTGAATGGCGAAGTGGAGCGGCCCGCGAGGATGCTAGCACCGTCGCGGAGCTCGTCGGGATGTCGAGGAGGTGTGGAGATGTCCGTGGAAGGCGAATAAAATCGGAGAAGATCGGATGAAAAGAAGAGGATGATCGGAGAGGGGATGAAGGAGGTTACCTGGGGTTTGGGGCTCGGTTTTGAGCTCCAGGGGTCGTCGCTCCAGAGGTCGGTAAGCCTCGAGCTCGTGCAGCTACGCGGAGGGCGGCTGCGGCACGGCGGTGCACCGTGGATCTCGCCGGAGAAGAAGGTCCTTCGTCGCTCAACAATTCGGCCGCTTGCTGTCACCAAGAGGAAGCTTGGAGCTCGGGGTTCTTTCCTGGAGTGGCGGATGGGCTTGAATGTGGTCGGAGAGGGTGTATTTATAGGTCGAAGGTGGCGGCAGAGCTGGGTGAGTGGCGAGTTTCATGGAGGTGGTGGAGCGAGTGTGGCGGAGATGGTGATGTTCGAGGGTGTTGGCGAGGGAGAGGGAAGAGTGGGGAAGATCGTGGGAGAGTCAGTGGCCGGCGAGGGGGGCTGGAGTGCGGCCGAGAATAGAAAGGGGCGGCCCCTCCCGCAAGGCGGAGATCGTGGGAGAGAGGGGCTGCCCGAGGTAGGGGACGAAGTCCTGGCCGTTGGATCTTGTGATCCAACGGCCAGATGGAGGCGCGAAGCGGGCGGGTGAGATTAGATCTGGAGTGCCCAGATGAAGGGCTATGAGGGTGACACGTGGCGTGACGCGGGCGAAGTGCGAGCGGGCGGCTAGGATCGGGTCTAGGTGATTGATCTGAGGGTCACGATCCGCTGGAAGACGAGCGGTTGTGATGAAGGGATCGGGGGCGCGATCGGGCGGCCTAGAGGTCGCCACGTGGCTCGTTGAGGATGCGGCGCTAAGGAACGGTCCAGATGGAATGCGGGGTGGATCTGATGGCTGTAGAAGAGAGCGGACGTGGTCAGGCCTGGGCCGTTGGATCTGAGGTGCGATCCAACGGTGGAGGGCGCGGGCGGAGCAGACAAAGGGCAGCGGGCCGCGTGGCGCAATCAGAGGGCGCCACGTGGCCTGCTGTGAGTGGTCGAAGGGAAAGACACGTGTAGAAAGAGGAGGAGGCCGAATTTGGAAAAACTCAAAACATGAAAGTTGTAGATCTTGATGAGATCTACAAGTTTCATGTTGACCAAAGACGGAGATGAGGTCAAATATGATACATAAATACAAAGTTACATAAATATACATATGTAGTATACAAAATGACCCAAAAACCCAAGTTCCTCATACAAGCTCCAATTTCAATGAAATTAGTCTCATTTTGAAGGTCTTTTGATATGTAGTATTCTAAGAGTGAGTAGACCTAAGTAGGAGTTTGTATGCGGGCTTTATGTGTGTTTTAATGTACAAGGGTGCTCAGGGTATTTAGGCTCTTTTACAAGGGATTTTTGGCTTCTTATTTAAATGCAGATGAGCTCCTAAAATGCATGAATTATGGATGCATGCATGAATGCTATTTATGCAAGATAAAGGGAAATATGCCTCTATTTTCTCGGGAACAAGGCTCTATTTTTGACTTTTGATGTGATGAATCACAGATTCATCAGAGGCGCACAGAGCGCACGGTTGGATGGGCGCATATGATCAGTTCCCTATATATATATATATAATTACGGTATTTCCTCCCTTCACCAGTACTTCGTTCCACCCCGAACACCCGTGTACATTCCAGATAAGGGAGGTTCTGCTGGACAAAACCCCATTGTTATTCCTAATAGTGAAATTTCACCGGTATTTTTTTTCCTAAAATGATTTTGGTAACACCTCGCAGTTGAACTATTATTTCAGATGTCGTATGTTACGATTCCAAGCATTCACAAGGGATATTACATGGGTTAAATGGTGATTTGAGATAGTAAAGATATATATATATATATATATATACCCATATATATATGTATATATATATATATATATATAGGAAAAAATGGGGGCTATATATATTGAAAAGGAATAGCATGGAGAAGATACACTATTAGTGTAACTTTTAGTGGGGGCAAACAGAGAGATGATACTGCTATGTTTACCCAAAACAAAAGTGGGATTTCAGTATGATGATGTTTACAAACTATTCATTAAATACGTACAGAGAAGCTATTCTGTGAAGCAAATATGCCTAGTAATGTGAGATTTGTTGTAGGGTTAGAGTAAACCATTTTGTTTATTTTATAAATCAATAATCCTTGACCATACAAATTTAGGTACGTTAGTTTTCTAGATAACAGATTTAACTCATTTTCATATGCAATTTAGGATGTCACGAGCTGACCAATAAGTAGGTTGTTAGAAGGAATGAAGTTATGCTTGACAATCTAGGTGAGTGGTCTCAAGCCTATTTTAGATATAATTCATATTTTCACAAGTACATTGTAATATGGTAGTTTTGATGCTTTTGATGGCACAATTATGTATGTACCTAGCTTGATAATCGGATAAGTTTTAATTTCATCTAAGATGATAGCAGTTTTAAAGTTGATATTGCATGCAAACATAATATATGGCAGACAAGCTTAGTTTTATGTTTCAATATTTAATTATGTTGCGTTAATACTATAGAAGTTTTCAGATAAATACAAACAAGTGTAGTCCAATGATATGATTCAGATATCAGAATTTCCCAGCTTACAGTTATATTTCTATGGATCAGAAATTTGTTAGAAACAATGACCACCACAGTAGCTCTCAGACATAGTCAAGGACTAGCCATCAGATATGGTCATGTCATCAGATATGACCCTGAAACTTGTCATCAGATATGACGAAACCATCAGATATGGTTCAGAGGACTTTGGGTTCACATTCTGTATGCACAAAGGCTTTGGGCTGTATGCAGGGTGTTCTTTGGCCTTTGGGGCTGTCTACGCGTATGACCTAGTTCGTTTCAGTATTCATGGATATAGTATGTTAGCCACTGTGGTGTGGATAAAATAGCCTGGAAATATTTTTTATTTCAATTGCCAATTAGTAAATTAGCTTTCATTTAGTTGGCGTGATGTTTCAATCTCTTTACAGTATCATTTTCTTACAAAGCTGCAATTTTTGTTCTTTCATGCAAATTCCATTCTTAACATTTCGTTTTATCTCACCTAGCAATCAAGTTATGTTCAAAATAGCTAATTTATTTTCTTACCTAAATGCTTGAAACCCACTCGCTGGGTCTAGGCTCATTTTGAGTTTAGACTCAACCCTCTATTATTAAATATTATTTACCGACACATCTGAGAAGGAGTCATAGAAGAGGCGGGGAATGAATTAAGTTTTTGCAGATAGTGGGACATTCACTCCATTCATGTGATATTGCAGCACATTTTTGTATTACAGGTAAATAGTTACTATCCAGAAAGACGTGATGTTTTGTGAAGTGAAAAGAACAGTTGTATCTGGACTTATAATAGCAGATGACTGTTGTACATAAGAAACAATGTATGTGTTTGGCACCGCGAATGTGGATTATAACTTGGGTGGTTGTGGTGGTTGATTGCAAGGAGAATTTTTTACAAAAGTTTTATAAGAATTGGTTCAGGTACATGGTAGCATTTGGGAGTCCATAAAATAGAGGAATTGCTGTCGAATTTTTATGGACACGTTAATTATGATTAAGATTATCAAGAAATTAAATGTCGCACTCGTCTCGATTAGCGGGTCGGGTCGTGACATAACATCCCGAGCTTAGGTCCTCGATTTGTTATCGAGGAAAACTGGTCCTAACAACTTGTTGGGTTCGGGCCCAATTGAACCCGTCGACAACCACCCAAAATGCTCAAGCCTAAGTTGTCAAGTAATAATCCCCACCACTTATAAACCACACCCACACTTCGTAGGTTTTAGGTATGGCACTATTTTTGGGGTTGGGGTTTTACAACATCTACTGATACTCGCCTCAAGAAGTTGTAGCAAAGGTCATCTTTGCCATCAGATATTTACTTCGTGTTGTTATCGTGGAGTGTGTTGAAGCTGGGCCTTACGTAATGGCGAATGAAGGTCTGAAGGAAGGTGGTGGTAGGGTTTTTAAGATGGGTTTAATGGAGCTGCCATATAGGATATAGGAGGAGCTAAATCAGTTCCTCCCGCCTTATTTTTTTTATTTTTTATCTTTTTTTGAAAATTTCTTCCGTGAAATTTTATCACTATATCCCTATATCATATCATTCAAATTTCGTGCAAAACAAGGACTCCTAGGACCTCCATCCAGACAATCATTTTTTAACGGTAACAAAATTGCTAAAATCGACCCCATCTAGATGGAGGCCGTAGGAATCTCTGTTTCACACGAAATTTGAATGACATAATCTAAGCATACATTGATGAAATCTACGGAAGCAATTTCAAAAAAAAATAAAAAAATAGGAAAAATATACCGGGAGAGGGGGGTGGTAGTGGGTGAGCTCCCTCCAAGGGGGCAGCTCCACTTTTCCGTTTTAAGATGGGGCATCAGGGTTTGGCTGATGGATTGGGTTCTGCGAGGTTTGGGAATTTTGATTGATTGAATTAGAAGGTTAGGGTGGAGAAGAGAGATGATTAGGTCATTTTTAACTCACCATTACATAAACATGACAAGTGAATATTTTACAAATTTAGGAGGTTTATGTCAAATACATTTTTATTATATTTTTATAAAATCAATCTTAGGTTCAAACAAATTAATATAGATATGATCATCGTATGCAAAACTAATCTATATTATCTCCTCATTAATATTATTTTAATCCTAATAATAATTTTATTTATATAATTTACAATATATACAACAAAGAAAAATACAACTTAGTATAAAAGTACAATGTATACAGAGTTAGAAAATGATGTATAATACTTTACATATGTCAATTTGATTTTAACGAAACTTGTTTCATTGGATAGATTATTTCTTCACTAAAACACTAAAACATTGAAAGTAAGTTTATTCAATTTGGAGTTTATATAGAGTGTGAATTTTGCTAATAAGTTGGATTTTACGGATTTTTTTCAATTCAAGATCTAAGAGCACTTATTCATGGTTGAATTTATTTTATATTTTAATATTTTTTTTGTATATTTTTGTATATAGGCAAGAAGAAGAATTTTGTCAATTGGAGTTAGTATGAAACTATGAAAAATGCATGAGGTTTATGCATGTACGGAGAAGAAGAATGCATTGGTTATTGGGAGGAAAATATGTGTATACGGATTAGTGACGATATGTATGATGCGGGTAATATTTCTATGCTACCGTTTAATTAAGCTTCTTAACCAATTTTCCTATGTGGCTTAACATGCTACACCCCTAAAAGGTTGCATAACCGTGATCTTCAACTCACAGAAAAAAGTTGATATCCTTTTACTGATTTCTGCAAACACTACTCGAGATAGATGATCGAACAAGATTTAGCAACCATTTATTTGTATGATTCATTAATTCTTATATAAACAAGAATATCGACCAGCCTGCAAGTATTAGTCTTGCAAAAATAAGAGTACCCTTCAAGGTGATAGTTCCTCAGAATAATAGAGTAATCCCCATCGACAATAAATGATGTAAACGTCGTATTATTCCAGAGATACAGTGCAGATTATTCCAAAGAACACTGTAACAACACCACAATTTAAGATCCATAAATACAAAATTAAACATTAGGGTAACAATGATTCGGATGGTCGAATATGAAGATAAAAAATACTTGCATCTATTATTAATTATGATCTAAAAGACTTATCTACTCTCAAAGCGACGAGGAAGACGAGATCAAAATTGAGTGCTATAGAATGGTCATAGCTGAATCCAGAAAAAGGAGACAAACGAACTACATACCTATGGTCTACTAAATCTCACGACATCAATTTTTCAGTCGTCAACCCTTATCTTACGAACCACCTTGCAATCTAAGACAAAGCTTCCTCTTCTTTTTCTCACGGTCGCAGTGGCATCTCCATCGGTAGGGCGTGTATGCGTGTGTTACTCGAGATTGACGAAGGAGTGGGTGGTTACTCTCGAGTGAAAACCATTCCAAAAATAGGATGGAGGAACCCACTCTCTACGTTGATAGCTGGACTCTCCTTTACCTAATTATTCACTTTATCTCTTAAAAAATGACTAATAATGAAGTTGTCCTATTTAATCACATTCAATAATCAAGGGTTGTTACAATAATAGACATGTAGATTATTTTGCATTAAGAAGCAATCGCACGCAACTTTCCTTATTTAAAATCGATGCACTGTCAAAGGGCGTCACAAATTATATCATCTTTATGTAGTGGTTTTTAAGGGGAAAAACGATGACATGATCAAGTTTTGTTTGATAAATGGAACATGGAAATCTACAAGGATACAGATATACAGATATTCCTTAAAATTGTTACATATTTAATCTAATCTAAACTAGTGTAAGAGCCCGTGCTTCGCGACAGATTGAAATAATTGTAGTGTGCATTATTTAAATGCACGTTACGATTGTAAGCTTTTCTTTTTAGACATATACAGTCTTTTGATAGTCTTTTTAGACATATACAGCTGATCATAGCTATAACTCATGAATTAAGGCATACGCAATCTACAATGCAACACTATATATGATCTGATGAGTGATGGCTAATCCGGATGGAAGCAGGACGACTCCTAATTGCGATCGAGAGGCTATCGGTTATGACTATTTATGCTCAAGTCTCATCGTGTTGTGGTGAGTAAGAACTGTGTCGTTAGTACATGCGATGGGTAGGGTCAAGGCTGAGAGCCTTCTGCTCTCGGCTCATCCGACCATGGTTTACGATTGTCGCCACTGTCAGATGTCAAGATAGGATAAAACGAGAGAGGATCGATCCAAGAAGAAGGATCAATCCTCCTTCAAACTCCTCTAATCGATCTGCTCCTACAATAAGCAATTTTCTCAATTATTTGAAAATTGAAACTCGCAAGTGTACACACCATATTAACATTAACGTGAAATAATTTATCTATCTAATCTACCAAATTGAGATTAATCATTGATTTTAAACATCAAAATTGCATCAATTTTAAATACTGAGCATCCAAGCATCACTTTCACTTTGAAATCATGGTCGACACAGATGGGGCATGCAACCATATCAGTATGGTTCAACATGCTCAAAAGAAATACTCTCATTCATATAATAAATTGCTTCAGATCACTTGAATTGAATAGTAAATTGAAGAAGTATAATTTAATTTAATTAATCTGCTCTATGATTCATCCAGAATTAGATATTGTTCAACGTCGTTTTTTTAGCATGTTAATAGAACATTCAAATTCCGATAATTTACTATTTCAGAAGGATTTAAATTACAAAATCTTAACTATAGTCAATTAGCATTCAGGTAGATAATTTTAGGAAGTGAGCGGGATCTCTAATGTTGGTGACAGAGAGGAATCAAAATCTCCTGATTTATGTATGTATCTGATCATGAGTGAGTGATCAGATTTATTGGATCATAAGTGAAATGTTTTGATCGTGATAGAAAACCAAACACATTAGATATGGAAAAAAAACCGGGAATGCAAATCTACTAATCGAAGTAAAACTACATCATGAGGGGATTGTCTACTTGTGGGACCCTTTGTACTGGGACCCGAACTTGTTTGTAAAAACTGCTTTTATTCGATGTCAAAAAAATTTTGATCGAGCACTCTATCACCAAGTGCTTGTCGAGACATTTCCAATGAGTTCAAAAACGCAAAATTCCCGAGTCAGGAGCTCCCATGTTACGGTCATTTTAGCGAGTCAGGTCACTGTCAAATTCAGATCCAAATCAAGATGCAGATTCTTTAAATTTGCACGAAATATTGTATGCATTGGTATACTTTTAGCAACTAGACATATAATAACATATATTCGTTAACTTTTTCACGTAATTGCTGCAAAATTAGCAACGATTAATTAAAAGAAAATTTGATGAAAAATTCGAAGGAGAATTGTCGATATAAACCTTTATCAACGAATTTAATATGCATTTGAAAAAAAATTAGACAATTTACAACAAGTTTATGAAAAAAATGTCCTTTTTCAGTTATGCAATAATCATGTTTACATGATTACGATGATAAATTTATTATCGATTGCAGTATTTTAAAAAGTTTTTTCTTGTTAAATATTGTAAAGTATTTTAATACAAGCATATGTTTTTAGTCACGCTCATCTCAAGGATTAAGCGGGACTGATCATGACAGTTTATTATTATATATTTAACATAAGAATATATGACAATTAATATTTTCCTAGACTAATATTATTGTTGTGAATGAATTTTCTGATTTTTGATGTCACCCTTCTTGTCAGAAATGTATGGATCAAACACTAGAGATAATCGTTAACAACAAAAGAAAATCATTTGAACCAATCTTTGATTGATAACAAATGCAACTGCTCACTGCAACAAATTGGTATGAATAAATAATGCTGATGAATAATTCAATGGTCGGCATATCTTTTGTATTTAAGTATTGGGATTTTATCACTTGTGCTCCTTTGAGATGTCGCAATATCAGTTATGCCCCTATCTTTTTGGTAATATCAGTTGTACCCCTCACTTCTTACTCCGTCATCACTTGTGCCCTTCCGTCAAATTGACCGTCAATGAGTTGATTTAACCATGGTTTTTTCAAACCTTGGTGCAGTTAAGATGGGTATTATTGTCCAGACTTCTTCTTCATCTTCTTTCTCCTCCATTTGCTCTTCTTCATTTTTCTTCATAATTTCTCTCTCTTAGTTATCTACACAGCTATCCAGTCCGACGGTCGAACAGGTGGGTTTCCTTTATCCAATCCGGCGAACGTTGCAATTCACCAGATTCCTGATGATGGAGAGAGCATGCTCATCTCGGATGTTGCTGACGGCAATCCCTGTAGAAGCCATTACTCTCCTCTCTCTCCCCTGATGGAGAATCTCCTTCCAAGCACTGGCACAAAGATTTTGGTTTCACAACCAGAATAATCCATAAAAAACACCACAGATCACTTCAAGCTTTCGAATCCCATAGAAAGATCTGGTTTTTGAGCTCTTGATGGAACAACCAAGAAGACCGTACTATTGTCCAAATCTCACAAACAGATCAACGTCACAAACAACAAAATCAAAACTCCAACGTGACAGAAACAAGTCGGGCAGACCCTAGACCCTCCCGGAGTCCTTGAAATGCCATGAACCCATCACTAATAAAAACCACCACATATCAAAAAGGTGAAAAGGAAGGAGAAAAAAAGGCACCAACTTCGATCTAAACAAGAACAATGCAGGTCATATCTCGCATCAACTCATCAACGAAACGTGAAAACAAATTGGGTTCTCACCGGAAGGGGAAATCAGACTGCCAAATGCCGAAATCCGCAAGAGCGCCCTGCCAAGATCAGGTCTTTATCACTAATCCCAGGTGGGTTCTTATCCCACGTCCTGGCAATCCGTTCAAAAGATCTGATCTTTGCTGCGAGGGGGTGTAGCCCAGGGGGAGGCGAAGTAGGGGGGCGCCGCCGGCAAGGGGAGGAGGTGCGGGGGGAGATGGTGCGGGGCTGGGAGGGAGGAGGAGCAGGGGGGCAATGACGTGGGGGGAGGGGGTGCAGCCCAGGGGGAGGCGGAGCAGGGGGGCGACGCCAGCAAGGGGAGGAGGTGCGGGGCTGGGAGGGAGGGGGAGCAGGGGGACGACGCGTGCGGGGGAGGAGGTGCAGCCCAGGGGGAGGGTTAGCAGGGGCGGTGCCGGCAAGGGGAGGAGGTGTGGGGAGAGGAGGAGGGAGCAGGGGGCGGCGCCGAGGACGGGGATGGGAGCTCGGGGCGGAGCTGGGCGACGCGGGGCAGGGGCGGGGGCAGAAAGGGAGGAGGAGGAGGTTGGAGGAAGAGGAAGAGGAAGAGGATGGGGAAGAGGAGGAAGAAGAGGAGGATGAAGAAAAGGGTATAAAATGATCAAATAACCTTTTTTTTCAAATTAATTCCGCTTATATCCTCAAAGTTAACGTCCGTTTCCACTGTGGATGGATGGTCACTAACCCGAGGGGCACAAATGATAAAATAGCAAGAAGTGAGGGACACAACTGATATTACCGAAAAGATAGGGGCATAACTGATATTGCGATATCTCGGAGGGGCACAAGTGATAAAATCCCTTAAGTATTTTGACAACGAATATTATTCCTTGTTTGATTCTTTAAATTTGCAACGTCTATTGTATTCATCATTATAATCACCGCACAAACCATAACACTTATTCCTTGCCTTGTTCATTTAAGTGTTGTCAAATTTAACAACGACTAATATATATATATATATATATATATATACATATATATGGAAAAAATGGGGCTGCCCCCGCCCCATTTTTCGGCGTTTTTTTATTTTTTTTTGAAAAATAAAACCATGTATATTCATCCATATATCCCTCCTACATGGCATTCGAATTTCGTCAGAAACAGAGACTCCTACGGCCTCCATCTCGATGGTATCGATTTAAAAAAATCCTGTTACCGTTAAAAAATTACTGTCCGGATGGAGGCCGTAGGAGTCTCTGTTTCTGACGAAATTCGAATGGTATATAGGAGGGATATAGAGATGAATGTAAATGGTGTTATTTTTCAAAAAAAATAAAAAAAATTGCCCAAATAAGGCGGGGGCAGCCATGTTGGCTGCCCCTAGGGGGCAGCCACATATGACCCTATATATATATAGGTAAAATGGGGCTGCCCCCAGGGGTAGCTAACTTAGCTACCCCCGCCCCATTTTCTCCATGTTTTCAATTTTTTTTTGAAAATTTCTTCCATGAATATTCATCACTATATCCCTATATTGTGTCATTAAAATTTCGTGTGAAACAGAGACTCCTACGGCCTCCATCCAGACAATCATTTTTTTAACGGTAACAGGATTTTTTAAATCGACCCCGTTTGGATGGAGGTCGTAGGAGTCTCTGTTTCACGCGAAATTTTAATAGCATAATATAGGGATTTAATAATGAATTTACACGGTTTTAGATTTCAAAAAAATAAAAAAATTTATGTCAAAAAAGGGCGGGGGGAGCTAAGTTAGTTCCCCCTAGGGGGCATACACATTTTACCCTATATATATATATATATATATGGAATTTATCCAGAGAGCACTGTGCCCATTTGAGTCGAAATGAGCCCGTGCTTTCATCCTTTGGATCATGATCTAATGATCCTATTTAATCTCATCCATTCCCTTTTTTTTAGCGTCAATCCTTACCATAATAAACTCCTTCCGCATTCTCCTCGTGACTGATTTCCTTTTCTGATTCGCAATTAAGTCTATCCGACGTTACATTTTATTTATTTTCGAAATTTCCAAAATCATCTATGCCTTGCTCTTGCTGCGAAATCTCAAGATCTCCAGCGACGAAAGAAGATCGTCTTCAAGTCCGCGATTTGTAAGTTTTTTCGTTGTTTATTAGACCTTTAGTTATTGTTCTTGTAGAATTTGATCGTTTATTTTTTAGTTCTCATTTCGGTTTCAAATGCAATGGATCATCTGTGAATGGAAACTGATCAGGATTCCAAAGAAGGAATGATGAACGATGCTTCGTGGATGGATTTGAATCGTGAAAAGATCGTATCAAAAGGAGCAAAGATGGATGTCTTACAATTGGATTTGGATAGCGAAATCATTATTTCAAAAAAATTATACCAAGTTACTGATGACATTTGCATATGTTACTGATAATATATCATGTATTACTTTTCTATTTTATCATTCTTACTGATTAAAATCCATTCATAGTTACTTATGTATCTTAAGAAAATACAAGTTCTTTCTATCAAATACAAGTTAAGTAATTTATACGTAGCTATCAGTAACACTTGACATACTGCAAGTAACTAAATAGACTACATCAGTAATTTATACGTAGCTATCAGTAACACTTGACGTACTGCAAGGTAACTAAATAGACTACATCAATATTTTATACGTAGCTATCAGTAACACTTGACGTATTGCAAGTAACTAAATAGACTACATCAGTAATTTATACGTAGCTATTAGTAACACTTGACGTATTGCAAGTAACTAAATAGACTACATCAGTAAAGAAGGCAGGATTCGATTGTAATTTAAAACAGAGGATATGATAAGTAAGATATAAAGAAGCATCAGTAACCTGTAACAAATTGTAGGTAAAAGAAGACGATAGAATCAGTAAGTTGGAATAATTATAAAAAAACCACGTGACCAGTAACTTATGTATTGCTATCAGTAACTTATGTATTGCTATCAGTAATTTATACGTAGCTATCAGTAACACTTGACGTATTACAAGTAACTAAATAGACTACATCAGTAATTTATACGTAGCTATTAGTAACACTTGACGTATTGCAAGTAACTAAATAGACTACATCAGTAAAGAATGCAGGATTCGATTGTAATTTAAAACAGAGAATATGATAAGTAAGATATAAAGAAGCATCAGTAACCTGTAACAAATTGTAGGTAAAAGAAGACGATAGAATCAGTAAGTTGGAATAATTATAAAAAAAAAACCACGTGACCAGTAACTTATGTATTGCTATCAGTAACATTCGATGCATTATAAGTAATTAAAAAGGTTATATAAGTAAATAAGAGGTGCATCAGTAACACTCAAAGTATTAAGTAACTGTGACATTAGTAACAATCAAAATGAGTACAGTAAAATGGATAATTGTAATCAGTACTTCTTATATGGACATTACTAATTTACATACTTAATTACTGATCTCACAACAATAATTACTTGAGAACTGAATATGTATTACTTGAGTAACATGAATGAATTACTGATCTCAGTATAATGTAATATTACATCTGTAAATTACTGACAACTGTTACAATATTACTGATCTCGCAAGACATAATTACTTATGTACAATATATACATTACTGATCAAATGTACATTGACTATTTATTCGAAACGAAATTAAGGATGTGAATTTATCTTTCCAAAACCGTCTTCCTTTTTTTAAGGACTCGGTATAATTGGAAATACAAAAGGCTCAAACATATTAATATCCTTCCAAACCGTGTCCTTCGAAATAGGCAACCTCCTAAAGGGAAATACACGTGGCGAGCCGACATTTGGTGCTCAAAAAAACCCAAAATGGGCACTGTGCTCTCTGGATATGCCCTATATATATATATGTGTGTGTGTGTGTGTTAATAAACATGTCAACGTAAAAAATATTGTTACATGGATTTTTAAAAACGATATCACATTTATTGCTAATTAGAAAAATAAAAGAAGATATGACAAGGAATAATATTCGTTGGTTTATCGATAAGATTGTAAGTTGTAGTAACAGATATTCAAAATTATCCTTTGTTTTTAGATCAATTTTATTCAATATTTTATGGAAAGGAAATCCTTACCATAGGACTCCGCGTACTCCCACAATGGGAAACAATTTTATTTGTTGGTTTTTTTATGGAAAAAAGCATTATTTTTTTGTTTATAAGCATCACGATTGTACACGCGTATTTTTTTTATATTAGAGGGAGACAATTGTTTACAAAAAGTTGTGTATATCATATAGGTAGTTGCATGGTAATTAACGATCACAGATTTTTTTTAAAGGACTATCCGTGGAAATTTCCAACAGTTAATCTGCATGCATAATGTGGCTCTTCTGATTATTTTTTCGGATATATTTTTGTGGTATATTATGGTACATTCTTTATTTCATATTTATCTTGAACAGAGACATGGGAGGAAACAACGACTTACGCATCAGGAAGAAAGCTATAAAAACAAAAGATTACTGTTGGAAAAGAAAAGAATCCACCCATATGTTTAGTACCACATGGGAGAGCGCTCACTATTGGGTCTGTCCGTGGGGCTATATAAGGAGCCTCACACTCCCCTGTACTCATTGAGAACTTCAATAGAAGAAATGTCCAATTCAGGGACTTCTCCCGTGGTTTCATCATGCTCCTTCTGAGGTAGGGTTTCACGTTAAAATCTTTATTCTTATTGTTCTATCTTTATTTCTGATTCCGCTTCCGCATTCTATTTTTCTACATGGTATTAGAACGGGTTCGATTCTCGTGGAATAATTTTTCATTGTTTTATTCGAGATTCAATGTTGGAGTTCGTGTTCTTGAAGATTTCTATTTGAAGATTGTTTAGTATTATTCAAGATTCATGCAAGGAATTTCGAGATGTTTTTTTGTGTTTGAAGATTTTCTTCGGAAACCCTCAATCCGCCAGTACAGTATCTCATCCTTCTACGCAATGGAGGCGCGCTCCAGTTCTACACCATGATCGCAGATCTCCCGTGGCTCCCAGGCGGATCCCCCTGATCCTCTCCACGCGGTGCACGAAGATCCATGCTACACAAGGCCAAACCCCCAGGCGGCAGCGACCACCCAAAGGTCCCGCGGCATATCCCCGACGGTCGCAGTTCCCAGGCATCGCCTCTTTCCAATCGACCAGTCTGCGGTTACAGCAGTCCTGGCGGGGCTCTCCACTCCACCGCGCCCACGCGCACTGCCCCACGCATGCCGCAGTCCTGGCAGGGCTCTCGCTACACCGCACCCCTTACGCACTGTCGCATCTCAGATCGTGGCCGTCTCTCCCCTGCGCTCTACTCGCGCGAGCCCGATGGTGCACCAACACTCCAGGTCGCACGCGCATCCTCCAAGTTGAACGAACGGCGGAGCCCCCATTGCTCACCGATCTATGGCGGCGCCCCCAGGCGCGCGCGCAACCCACGTGTGTGCTCCCTTTCGGCTCCATCGCAGGCACAGGCGGCGCGCATCTCCATCTTCGTTTCCGGGAAGCCAGCCTCCAGTCCTTCCACCGCACGCGTGCCTCCAAGTCCAGATCTACAGCAGCTGGCGGGACTTCTCTCCTCAAGGCAACTCCCGCGGTGCCCTTTTCTCCAAACACAAACATATCGAGGGCTGCGGGGTTTGTGTACCCTAAATAGAGGGTGTGTCCTAGGTATTCAGAGAGGCCTGATGACCTCTGTTATTTAAAAAAAAGGGCTGTTGTAGAAAAAAAAGAGAGGGGAGAGAGGATGTTGGGCCTAATTGTATGGACCAACAATCTGAAAAAAAGAGGCATGTACAAAAAAAAGAAAATAAAGGGAAAAAGTCGTATGCAAATTCAAAAAAAAATTGATGTTGGAAAGCCGAAAAAAAAACGAAACGTCTTATAAAAAAATTGACGGCTTAAAAAAAAGTGAGTTGGGCCCAAGTAGGCCAGAGAAAAAAAAAAGAGACAAGAGGCGCGTACAAGAAAAAGCCGTACGCATACGCTAACAAAAAAATCGAAAAAAAAGAAGAAAAAAAGCCGCGTACAAGGAAAAAGTCATACGCATAAAAAAAGTGATTCATGTTTGCTTCTCCCAACTTCTCTGTTATTTTCATTATTCTCACAAGTTTGGGAGAAAGGGGGAGTAAAAGCCATATGAATCCTACATCGTTGATTGACAGACCAAACACTCCGGATTTCACAGAATATCAAGCCATCTTCACTATGCACCGATCTTTGTCGTGGTGTCTCTATCCTCGACATCGACTCCGCACTGGATTTGTTTTCTTCAAGGCACGACGGAGACAAAGTCCGGTGACCCGCAGGCACGACTAAGACAGAGATCCGGTGACCATGCAGGTATGACAGAGACAGTCAGGTGACCTTCCAGGCACGACAGAGATACGTTCCGGTGACCTGATATACCCGTCAGCAAGCGGGTTTGTCTACCAGTTGCGGAAACATACGTTTATTGTGGTGATTTCAAGTGAAGATGTAATGATGTATATTTTTCTTTATTATTGCAAGTTGTAGCTGTCCCAGCTACCAACTTGAGGGGGAGTGTTGGAAAAGAAAAGAGCCCACCTATGTGTTTACTACTACATGGGGGAGCGGTCACTATTGGGTCTGTCCATGGGGCTATATAAGGAGCCTCACACTCCTGTACTCATTGAGAACTTCAATAGAAGAAATGCCCAATTCAGGGGCTTCTCCCGTGGTTTCATCCCGCTCCTTCTGGAGTAGGGTTCCTCGTTAAAATCTTTGTTCTTATTGTTCTATCTTTATTTCTAATTCCACTTCCGCATTCTATTTTTCTACAATTACAAAGGCAAAACACAAGCAAATATATATGTGATCTTATGTCACGATGTGATCCTCCAAGTTTTGGGAAAGATCCCTTTTGAAGGCCCATTCGACTTCTTCAGATTCAAAACTGCGTAAGATTTATTGTTTGTTTTGTGTTTCCATATTTCCATGTTCCTTCATTCTAGTTATATATTCGCGATCGATATATGTATAGTTGCAAGATGTTCAAGCTCCTCGCCGAAGATAAGCTTGTCAAGAAGCAGATCTTCTTCACGAAAGTATGAAAACGGATATGAATATATTTGAATATCCGCTTATTGTGTTCAAAAAATAATCGGATACAGATATTCGTATCCGAATATTAATTGAATACGGATCGAATATGGATACGGATTGTAAAAAATTTTCGGATACAGATACGGATATGGTAGTGACTTGAATATCCCGATCTGAATCCGGATATTCGAATGCAATATTTAATATTATTATATATATATTATTTAATATAATTTAAGCCACATCTACATATTATTATATTAGTATTATACATTATAAAATAATATATTAATGATATTAATAAACTTCTGTTTCTTTAGAGATGGGCAAGAATAAAGTTACGAAATCATGTCCCCCTTTATCTTCCGGTAAAGAACACATGTCACCTTGACGATACCTTTTGTCATGATGCAATTTATTTTCATTGTCATTTTTTTAAAATCATTATGATTTTTGATAAAATAATCAATTCCTATCCGTATGTAGTCTTTTTTCGCCGTGTATTCAGATTCCATATTTATTGGATCCATATTTGGATAATTTGCTCTTTATTCGATTCATATTTGGATTAGCTTTTTATTCAATCCGTATTCATGTTTGCTCTTTATTCGATCCATATTTAGATTCGATAAATATCCTATTCGAATTCGTATCCGTATTTTTAAGGATATGATTTCCTTAATGTATATTCAAATTATATCTGTATCCATATTCATATTCGATGGAGATGAAATGAATATGTAATTGAAAATAGGCTTATCCCATCCGTTTTCATCCCTACAAACGGTGGCGCAGTGCTTGATATATGTGTCCAACACCGTCCACGTATCTAGATTGAGAGACGCTCGATGGTTCGAATATTTCAAGATGTTCGATCGGACGGCTATGGACTGGATATGATGTCGCGGATGAGATGGATCCGAAAGCCTTGATTGTTCGATGTTCTGCAACGCCACGTGGATCACTCCTGGGTGTAGATGGTATGATATCGTTCGTTGATTCGATCCGAAGCTCCGGAGGCAAAGAAGTGTGTCCCTCCGATCAAGATCCGAGGGTGGTTGTAGGTTCTTGGAGCTTCTTCATATCTGTCTCTCACGGTGGAGGCGAGGCGGAGCTTCGATCTGTGGTTGTGTTTGCAATGACGAGGGTGCTCGATTTGGTGTTGCTCCTGTGCCACTAATGGCTTCGAACCTCGGATCAGATGTCAATATAGAGAGAAAAGACGAGTAAATTGAAGAAATTTAATTTAATTAATCTGCTCTATGATTCATCCAGAATTAGATAGTGTTCAACGTCGTTTTCTTAGCACGTTAATAGAACATTCAAATTCCGATAATTTACTATTTCAGAAGGATTTAAATTACAAAATCTTAACCATGGTCAATTAGCATTCAGGTAGATAATTATAGGAAGTGAGCGGGATATCTAATGTTGGTGAAATTTAATTTTTTAAGGAAATTTTATGCATATATATATATATATAATATTCTAGGTTTATTTAGATTTATCTCATTATTTTCTAGGTATAACTATTTCATATATTTTAATAAGGAGATAAATGATAAAAAAAGTAATTCCGCAGGACTCGAACGCACAATCGCCCAATCAGGTCAGATGCGTTCCTCACAAATTGATTGACAGAGGCGGAAATAAAGATAAAATTATCTAATTATTAACATTAACGGAAAGCAAATCCTATTTAACATAGGACTCCGCGTACTTCCAATCCTAATTTCTTCTCTACTTAAAGAGCTTTAAGAACCAATTACAAACACTCTCTCCGTTCCCATCATCATCAACAGGTTCAAGGAATCCGTCAAGAAGGGACTCTTCTTCGTTCTAGCATCATCATCAACGACAGAAGCGATCACGGTGGATCGGCACTCGAATCCGGCTTCAAGGAATCCGTCGTCAAAGAGGTACCTTTCTTCGTTCCAATCATCATCACCTCTATCTCTCCACCTTCCCCTGTCCTCTCCGTCGCCGCCGTCGACCTCAAAACCCATTGCCTCTTGTATTCGGCATTTCTGCTTTGCGGACGTCATCATTGATCATAAAAATTGCATCAATTATAAATATTGAGCAGCATCCATGCATCACTTACATTTTGTAATCATGGTCGACACAGATGGGACATGCGACTATATCAGTAAGGTTCGACATGCTCAAAAGAAATACTCTCATTCATATAATAAATTGCTTCAGATCACTTGAATTGAATAGCAAATTGAAGAAATATAGTTTAATTAATTTGATATTCTATGATTCATTCAGAATTAGATATTGTTCAACACCATCTTTTAGCACGTTAATATAACATTCGAATTCCAATAATTTACAATTCCTGATGGATTTAGATTAGAAATTCTCAACAATAGTCAATTAGCATTCAGTTAGATAAGTACATGAAATGAATGGGTTCTCAAATGCCGGTGACATCACCACAAACTCGTCGCAGGTACGAGGGAATCATCAATACTATAATTAGTGATAGAGTTAATGAATACATCTGTAATCAGAAAATTCCCTGAGGAGCATTTGTCTTGATCTCTGTGTCCTTAATTGGAAAAAGGATGTACTTACAAGCGCAAGTTGAAAGCATGCAAGATGGATAACGAGATTAACGATTTTTATATATAAATTATTCCAAAGTTAGCCACTTTTGCACTGACACCCCTTAGGCGCTGTTTAGTTAATAATAAGTTCAGTACTATTTTTGTACGAAAAAAAGCATTATTTTTTTGTTTATAAGCATCACGATTGTGTACACGCATTTTTTTAATATATTTCTGAGAGAATTGTTTACAGAAAGTTGTGTATATCATATACGTAGTTGCATGGTAATTAACGATCACATATTTTTTTTAAAGGACTATCCGTGAAAATTTCCAATAGTTAATCTGCATGCATAATGTGGCTCTTCTGATTATTTTTTCAGATATATTTTTGTGGTACATTATGGGACATTTTTATTTCATATTTCCCTTCTCGTATCTTTAACAGAGACATGGGAGGAAACAACTTACGCGTCAGGAAAAAAGTTAAGAAGATAAAAAATTACAAAGGCAAAACACAAGCAAATATATGTGTGATCTTATGTCACGATGTGATCCTCGAAGTTTTGGGAAAGATCGCTTCTGGAGGCCCAGTCGACCTCTTCAGATTCAAAACTACGTAAGATTTAATGTTTTTTTTTCTGTTTCCATATTTCCATGTTCCTTCATTCTAGTTATATATCCGCGATCGATATCTGTACAGTTGCAAGATGTTCAAGCTCCTCGCCGAAGATAAGCTTGTCAAGAAGCAGATATTCTTCACGAAAGTATGCAGCTGGGTGGCCAATGTCGACTACATCGACTTCCTCGACCAATGCCTCGATGCCGGAAATATGCACGCATACTACTTAAGGGGCATGGTTAGTAAAATTTCTAAATTGAATTGTACTCGATGTTTTTTTAACACGGAATCTCTAATGATGAATTTCATCATGTAGGTGGAGTACTTTGGCTGTAAAGACATTGAACATGGATTACAATACATCACCAAAGCTGCGGAATTCGGTCTTAACGCTGCCACTTACGTGCTAGGACTTACACTTTTTTCGATCATATCGGAACGATCACAGGGGGTAATTCTACTGGGGAGCTTGGTTTCAAGAGGTATGGATATAGAGAAGCTGCGCAAAGAGGTGCGATGCACTCTCAATACGATGTGGGTAAGTCATCGATTGGTTCGCGAGGAGGAGAGCTGCATGCATCCTATTTGTGTTTCGGGCAAGCAAAGAAGGGTTGCAAAATGGGAGGAAGATAGTCCTCAAAGGGACTGGTTCTGTTCGGATTTATGCATGGCAAGGGACATGTACAACAGATTTTGTAAGACATACTAGATTAATTAATTATAAAGATCACACTAGTTTAATTATAAATAAATAAGTAGTGAAGATTTTCTCTCTTAGTCGATTGTCTGTTTTTTCCCGAAAATTCGGGTTTATTAGGCTCAGAAACTCGAATTATTTCGGTCTAATTTGATACTGTTTCCATTGAGAATGAAGAATAATATCTATCACTAAATTTTAACTTAACGCCTATCAGTGTTATATATGGTTAAATTAATCATTGTAAATTCGGTGAATAAAAATATCTATCGTGAGAGTATGTTCGTAAGATGTCTAAAAGTGTTTAATGGGACTGCTCCTGTGCCGTTTTCGACATTTTTTTATTTTTTTGAAAAAATATTGATATGGTAAAATATTAGTGTGACACGTGCAATAACAAATAGATGCTATTATGAATTTTGTAGGAATACGGGAGTTGAAGTATCATCAAAAAAAAGTTAGTGGCATATATCGCAACAAAATGAATCTATATTGAATTTTTAAAGGGTTAAATGGATGCCCCCATGCGGAGCTAACTTAGCTCTCTCCTCCAAGTTTTCTCATTTTTTTATTTTTTTCGAAAAATACTTTCATGAAAATTTATCATTATATTCTTATATTAAGTCAATCAAGTTTACGACATCAATCCAGACAATTATTTTTTAACGGTCGTAGAATAGTCGAAAAATTTATCATTATTTCGTTTTTAATATGTGATTGTACGGAGAAGAAGAATGTATTAGTTAGCGAAAGGAATAATAAAGTGGGTCCATATTACTAATATATATAATTTTGGATTAAGAAGCAATTGCACACAACTTTCGTTATCTAAAATCGAGGGCGTCACAAATAGCATCTTTATGTAACCGTTTTCACGGGAAAAAAACGATGGCATGATCACGTTTTCTTTGATAAAACGAAAACACAAAATTTATCAAGGACTATGTTTACTCAAAATAAAAATTATTATATTTTCAAATAATATTTTTAAAAGAAGTTGATATTTCAAAATGAATCTCCGCCAATTTTGATAAACTTACAATTTAAATCTATTATTAATGTTAGATTTTCAAATAGATTATTATTTTTATAGTGATTTTCAAATTTTGATAAATCTAAATCCATCTAAATGGTTAGATTATCAAGTGGAATTTTGAAACAAAAAAGTTCATTGCTAAAAGGAAAATCTACTGAATTTATTTCATTTTTAAAGTGCGCCAGAGGTTATGGGAAAGATAAAAGACATTGAATACATTTTTTTCAAATTATATTTATAATTTTAATAGTTTGAACTTGGTTAGATAAAATAGATATTAAGAATAAAAATGGGTAAAGGTTAAGCATTATCCGGGGTCCTTGACATAATTCGTGATTATCAAGGGTTCCTGGGTTAATTACGAAACTACTCAATGTTATGGGTGTAAATATCCCAAAAATAATGGTAAAGCCTTCTCCTACTATAAGTATGGGCGGTTATATGAATTCTTGCTCAAATCCATGTTGAAAGATTCGGCTATTTTTTACGTTGGCTGTCAACTACCTAAAGCAACCCCCACAAGAGGAGATTTGAACCTTAATCTTTTGGATGGTAGACACGCTACACTCGATATACTTTGCATTGAAAAAAAAATATTCTTATCCCATCCCAAGCAGATCCCCCACGTTCTGATTTTAACATTAGAGCGCCATTCAAAGTTTTCCCAATCTTCTAGCCCAAAATCCAAAGGTAAGGAGTGCATTGTAGTTTCCTGACGGAAGAAGATATCTACTTTGTGGGTTTGTTGCAATTTTCTTGACGATCCTCTTGTGCTCTCGCCCGCCAAATCTCCTAGGTATATTTGGTTGCTGGATTGGAGTGGGTTGGGGTAACATAATTTGATTAGTACCTGTTTGCGATGGTTATGAGGATTGGAGAGAGTTGGAATAAGGAATGTGATGTGATGTCACTATGATTTGTGATAGATTTCCAACCCAAGCGAAGAGAGGGATAAACCGAGTTACCCTAGGTTATCCGGTTACCAAACGAGCCATTAGTATTCGAAGATATAAGATTCAAATCCATTTAAGATATTGACACATCACACCTTCACTGTTCTATAGTTAATATTTGATTAGGAAAAGTAGCTTAATATCAATCTAGTAGTTCATTCTTAAACCGGCGAATCTTCGATTTCAAATCCAAAGAGATCAAGCAGATTTTTAGTTCCATGTGGTTCCTGGGTAGATGCCGAAGATCGGATTGCTCAGTTCGACCACCGAGTTTTCTTTGCGGTTTTCCCTAAACCACCTGAATTGTCTGCCATTGATCGGATTGCTCAGTTCGACCACCGAGCTTTCTTTGTGGTTTTCCCTAAACCACTTGAATTGTCTGCCATTGACCGGATTGCTCAGTTCGACCACCGAGTTTTCTTTGCGGTTTTTCCTAAATCACTTGAATTGTCTGCCATTGATTGGATTGCTCAATTCGACCGTCGAGTTTTCTTTGCGGTTTTCCCTAAACCACTTGAACTGTCTGTCATTGATCGGATTGCTCAGTTCGACCACCGAGCTTTCTTTGCGGTTTTCCCTAAACCACTTGAATTGTCTGCCATTGAGTTCCTCTTCAATCCTTTATGATGAAGAGGGGTTTGCAAGAGTATTGTTCTCGATCAGAGTATCCGTAACGTCCCGGGCTTAGATCCTTCGGTCCGTTATCGAGGAAAACTTGCCCTGACAACTTGTTGGATACGGGTCCAGATGGACCCATTGATAACCATCCAAAATGCTTAAGTCCAAGTTATCAAGTAGTAATCCCTACCACTTATAAACCGCTCTCACACTTCGTGAGCTTTAGATATGACACCGTTTTGGGATATGGATGTTACAACCTCCCCCACTTATATTCGCAACGTCTTCGTTGCGACATGGTTCATCATGTATTCCCAATGACAGTGGTGGTTGCACGCTCCGGGTAGCCATTTCCTTCTATATCTTTGTAGGGGTGGCTCCACCTCTCAGGTAGTCCTTTCCATGCACTATCAGAGGGAAATTGGCTCTGATACCATTTGTAACATGTAACATTCAGGTACAATAAAATATCTTTTTATATCAAAACTTAAGGCTAAAGGATATTAATGGTCAGATACAAGCACATGCATGCCATATTTTTCTAGAATATGCATATAAGTACTGAATAACATAGATACATATTTGTATAAATAAGACTTTAAAGTCAACATATACTTGACTGATAAAGAACGAATTGGATATTAATTTGGAAAATGTCTATATTGTTTATTTGGGATGAATATAATCTAAAGGGGAGGCCATCAATATATTGTATACGGATACAGATGAAGTTACTCATTTTGGCAGAGTCGAGGAACATGGCATAATACTCGATGAGTTAAAAGGAACCCCGAGTTGGATGTTATAATTAATACAACATGGATATAGTAGAGGATGGAGTACATGTACACATGTATCTTCAAATCACTTTATACATATTAGCTTAAGTTGTGAAGCACATGTTAGACAAAGTTTAGGTTGCATTGATTGTTTGGCTAAATATAAGACATTGCATATCATGGGTGTCAAAGTTTTTTTCCTTACACGAGATATGAACTAAATTATTACAGGATATACGGTAGAGATAATATTGCAGGAAAGATATGTCGGTGTAATATTATGTTAGATAAGTATCAAGGAAATTAGTCGGCATCTCCCCCAATAACGTGTCTGTAGGAGAACCAATGTAGAAAAAAATTAGATAGGGAAATGGATTTTGGGGGCTGATATATATATATATATATATATATGATAATTACGGTATTTCCTCCCTTCACCAGTACTTCGTTCCACCCCGAACACCCGTGCACATTCCAGATAAGGGAGGTTCTGCTGGACAAAACCCCATTGTTATTCCTAACAGTGAAATTTCACCGGTATTTTTTTTTCTAAAATAATTTTGGTAACACCTCGCAGTTGAACTATTATTTCAGATGTCGTATGTTACGATTCCAAGCATTCACAAGGGATATTACATGGGTTAAATGGAGATTTGAGATAGTAAAGATATATATATTGAAAAGGAATAGCGTGGAGAAGATACACTATTAGTGTAACTTTTAGTGGGGGCAAACAGAGAGATGATACTGCTATGTTTACCCAAAACAAAAGTGGGATTTCAGTATGGTGATGTTTACAAACTATTCATTAAATACGTACAGAGAAGCTATTCTGTGAAGCAAATATGCCTAGTAATGTGAGATTTGTTGTAGGGTTAGAGTAAACCATTTTGTTTATTTTATAAATCAATAATCCCTGACCATACAAATTTAGGTACATTAGTTTTCTAGATAACAGATTTAACTCATTTTCATATGCAATTTAGGATGTCACGAGCTGACCAATAAGTAGGTTGTTAGAAGGAATGAAGTTATGCTTGACAATATAGGTGAGTGGTCTCAAGCCTATTTTAGATATAATTCATATTTTCACAAGTAGATTGTGATATGGTAGTTTTGATGCTTTTGATGGCACAATTATGTATGTACCTAGCTTGATAATCGGATAAGTTTTAATTTCATCTAAGATGATGGCAGTTTTAAAGTTGATATTGCATGCAAACTTAATATATGGTAGACAAGCTTAGTTTTGTGTTTCAATATTTAATTATGTTGTGTTAATACTATAGAAGTCTTCAGATAAATACAAACAAGCGCAGTCCAATGATATGATTCAGATATCAGAATTTCCCAGCTTACAGTTGTATTTCTATGGATCAGAAATTTGTTAGAAACAATGACCACCACAGTAGCTCTCATACATAGTCATGGACTAGCCATCAGATATGGTGATGTCATCAGATATGACCCTGAAACTTGTCATACAAAACCATCAGATATGATTCAGAGGACTTTGGGTTCGCATTCTGTATGCACAAAGGCTTTGGTCTATCTGCAGGGTGTTCTTTGGCCTTTGGGGTTGTCTACGCGTATGACCTAGTTCGTTTCAGTGTTCATGGATATAGTATGTTAGCCACCGTGGTGTGGATAAAATAGCCGAAATATTTTTTTTATTTCAATTGCCAATTAGTAGATTAGCTTTCATTTAGTTGGCGTGATGTTTCAATCTCTTTACAGTATCATTTTCCTACAAAGCTGCAATTTTTGTTCTTTCATGCAAATTCCATTCTGTAACATTTCATTTTATCTCACATAGCAATCAAGTTATGTTGAAAATAGCTAATTTATTTTCTTACCTAAACACTTGAGACCCACTCGCTGGGTCTAGGCTCATTTTGAGTTTAGACTCAACCCTCTATTATTAAATAATATTTATAGACACATCTGAGAAAGAGTCATATATAGAAGAGGCGAGGGAATGAATTAAGTTTTTGCAGATAGTGTTGGGACATTCACTCCATTCATGTGATATTGCAGCACATTTTTGTATTACAGATAAACATCTACTATCCAGAAAGATGTGATGTTTTGTGAATTGAAAAGAACAGTTGTATCTGGACTTATAATAGTAGATGACGATTGTACATAAGAAACAATGTATGTGTTTGGCACCGTGAATGTGGATTATAACTTGGGTGGTTGTGGCAGTAGATTGCAAGGAGAATTTTTTACAGAAGTTCTATAAGAATTGGTTCAGGTACAGGGTAGCATTTGGGAGTCCATAAAATAGACGAATTGATGTCGAATTTTTATGGACAAGTTAATTATGATTAAGATTATCACGAAATTAAATGTCGCACTCATCTCGATTAGCGGGTCGGGTCATGACATTCTGGTGGTATCAAAGCAATGGTTTATGAAATTTGATCAAAATTGATATTCGAGGTTGATATATGAATCTCTTGGAAGATATGATTTCGGTGTTGGACTTTGATATGAAATAAAAATAAAAATTATATTGGAATAATGATATTCTTGATATTGAGGATTTATTTAAATTTTGACATGAGATTTGAGGATTTAAAATTTTGAAAGAGCTAATTAAGGAATTTTATTTATGTAGGACACAATGGCATCTGAACAACCTTCTCAGACCTCAGATGGACCAAGTGATGGACATAATGGGAGTAATATTAATAATATGCAGGAAGCCTTGGCATTAATAGCACAGACATTGGGAAGCATGGCCGCTCGATCGATGAGACCACTTAAATTTGAAACTCAGTTGTCATTTGAGCACGTTCGAAAGTTAGGCGCAAAAGATTTTATAGGTACGACAGATCCGAAGGTGGCAAGAGATTGGTTTGAACACATGGAGAAGATATTTGAATTGATGGAGTGTACTGAAGCACAAAAGTTGAGATATGCAATATTCTTGTTAAAGGAAAATGCTGATGATTGGTGGAAATCAGTGAAGATGAAATACACCGATCCATCCGAGATCACTTGGCAGATATTTGAAAAAGAATTCAATGAAAAATATTATCCGAAAGTATATCAAGAAGATCGATGCAAAGAATTCTTATTTCTTACTTAGGGGAGTTTTTCTGTAGATGAATATGAGAAGCGATTTACAGAACTATTAAAGTTTGCGGCCTCTTTAGTGAAGACTAAGAAGATAAATGCCAACGTTTCAAAGATGGACTCCATATAGATATTAAGTCAATGGTCTCAGCCAACGGATATAATGAGTATGGTAAATTAGTGGAAGCTGCCCGTAGAGCTGAACATGTAGTGAGGGAAAGACAAAGGTGTATTGATCACAACAGGAAAAGATTTGAGGAAAGACCACCATGGAGAGGACCCGAGAGCAAAGTTAGAAGAAATTTTGAAAATTCAAGGCAATACAACTTATCTGCTAAAAGATATAGGGGAAACCAAATGGATAGATTTGCTCCAGAGAATTCTAGAAATGCAGGATTTTCTTACCCACAATGTTCCATATATGAGAAGCGTCACCCGGGAGAATGTCGTAGTGGATCGTCAGGTTGCTATAATTGTGGACAGGCAGGCCACGTACGTCGAAATTGCCCAAATCTTATATCAAACTGGGGAAATATAAGAAGACCAACTCAACAGAATATACGTGCTAGTGCCTTAACTCAAGAACCTCATCTAAAGAAAGAAGAAAAGAGGAATGATATTCCAAGGAAAGGCAATAAAAATGCATAAAATCAGGGAAAAGCTTTTTCAATGACACTACAAGAAGCCATCTCTGTTGAGGATGTGGTCTCAGATACTACTGCTATTTTTGGCAAAAATGCCCATACTCTTATTGATTCTGGTGCCAATAATTCATTTATTTCTCGAAGATTCTCCGTATTTGTGGATAAAGAAATGAGTATACTTGATCATGCGTTATCAATCTCCTTACCTAAAGGAGAGCCTGAGATTGTTTGGAATATCTTTAAAAACTGTTTGATAGAGATAGGAGGAGGTCGGATTATTGTGAATCTTATCCTTATGGAAATTAAAGAATTTGACGCCATTATAGGGATGGAATGTTTGACATCATACCATGCTTTACTAGATTGCTTTCAGAAGAAAGTTATTTTTCGGATAACAAGCAAGACAGAGTTTACATTTTATGGAGAAAGGAGTGTATACCCAACATGTGTCATTTGTAGTATAGTGGCACATAAATTACTCAGGAAGGGATATTCGTCTTTTGTTGCCCTTGTATACAATACAAAAACAAAATCTATATGTTTAGAAAATATTCCTATAGTGAGAGAATTTCATGAAGTATTTCCTGATGAACTACCGAGACTTCCGTCAGATAGAGAAATTGAATTCAATATTGACTTAATACATGGTAATACCCCGATTGCCTTGACTCCTTATCGAATGGCTCCGGCTGAACTTAGGGAACTTAAGATCCAATTACAAAAATTAACGAATAAAGGATTTATCCAGTCTAGTATTTCTCTATGGGGGCTCCTGTTCTTTTTGTTAAAAAGAAAGATGGTTCTTTGAGACTTTGTATTGATTATCGAAGGTTGAATCGAGTGACAGTACGCAATAATTATCCTCTTCCTCGATAGATGATTTGTTTGATCAATTGCAAGGGGCTTCTGTATTCTCGAAGATAGACTTGCGATCAGGCTATCATCAATTGAAGACTAAAGCCGAATATGTCCCTAAAACAGTTTTTCGGACTCGTTATGGACATTATGAATTCTTAGTAATGCCTTTTGGGTTGAAAAATGCCCCTGCTGCATTTATGAATTTAATGAATCGAGTATTCCGTCCCTTCTTGGACAAATTTGTGATTGTGTTTATTGATGACATTTTAGTATACTCCAAATCAGAGGAAGAGCATAAAGATCATTTGAGGATTGTATTACAAACCTTGAAAGACCATCAGTTATTTGCAAAATTTGATAAATGTGAGTTCTGGTTGAAGAAGGTTGCATTTCTAGGGCATGTTATCTCGGCAGAAGGTATATCGGTTGATCCAAGTAAAATAGAAGCAGTTCTGAACTGGAGACAACCAGCAAGTGTATCCGAGATTAGAAGTTTTCTTGGTTTAGCAGGATACTATAGAAGATTTGTTGAAATTTTTTCAAGAATTGCAGCGGCATTGACAAAATTGACTAGGAAAGAAGTGAAATTTATCTGTGATGATAAATGTGAAGAGAGTTTTCAGGAACTTAAAAATCGTCTGACCTCAGCTCCCATTCTTAGCCTTCCTTGTGGGAGTGGTGGATTTATAATTTATAGCGATGCATCACGTCAAGGTTTGGGATGCGTTTTAATGCAGAATGGGAAGGTGATTGCATATGCTTCTAGAGAGCTGAAGCCGCATGAACTAAATTATCCTACACATGATTTGGAGTTAACTGCAGTAGTATTTGCCTTGAAAATTTAAAGGCACTATTTATATGGTGAAACATGTCAAATTTTCATTGATCATAAGAGCTTGAAATATATATATATATATATTCACTCAAAAAGAATTGAATCTTGGACAGAGAAGATGGTTGGAATTGATAAAGGATTACGACTGTACTATTGAGTACCATCCCGGAAAAGCGAATGTAGTAGCGGATTCTCTTAGTCGAAAGTCTAATGGTGGATTGTCATATATAAAGATTGGTCGACACCCATTATTGACACAGTTAAGGGGACCACATGCAAATTTGACAGTACTTGATTCTGGGGTTTTGTTAGCTACCCTACAGGTCAGGCCTATATTATATGATAAAATACGAGAGGCTCAAGAATCTGATCAAGAAATTAAAAGAATACAAGGAAAAGTGGAGAATGGAGAATTGCCTGATTTCACGATAAATGAACATGGGTTGGTTCGCTCAAATTCAGCTCATTTACACCCCTAAGCATGCCTCTATGAGGTCGGATAAGACAATATGCTATTTCTCTAACAACACTTGTTAGACTGGGTGTGTAGGCACTACTAGCATCAAAATCACATGATTACCGCTAGTACATCTTTAAGTTGATGTATTTCCTACAATTGAAATATAAAAACACAAAACTTAATTCACTTCATTCCTATGGCAATAAAAGTGAATATCTTGGGCAACGGACTAAAAGGCGCTCTTAGTTGACTAACATAGAACATTTACACTACAAGAAACTTGACCTAAGATAAGGAATAATTCGAATAATCGTTGACATATCTTCTGATGTTACAGATGTAACAACCGATATTATTCGTTACCAATCATCTTTTGTATTTGTAATTAGCAATGTATGCCATGTTTGTTGTTCAAGGTCCGCATAACGACGATTTTTCGTTGATTTATTCATTAAAATTCAGATTACCATTATTATATTTTGAAACTAGTAGACCAATCAACCATATCAGTCGACTATCAAATGATCTATATAATCCTTGAAGTTTATAAAAGACTTGTCGACCGACTAATGCTTTGAATCGCTCAACTAATTTTAAACCAATTTGCTGATTTATTTTTGTATGTACCAATCAAGCACGAGTCTAGCTAGCTATTCATATAATCTATTCATCAGACAATAGACAATTGTTTTCTAACCCTACTGATTGAGCTTAAATGACTCTTAAGTCCTCTCAACACTATAAATAAGGCACTTAGGTCCTATTACAGGACATCCACTGAATGTATATCATTCATAATGATCTATGTCAGTTGTGAGATCTATTCTTTCAATTTTATGTGCAAATTTTCAAGTTTTATAATATGCTCAAGTATTATCAAGTTTTGTCCATCCAAGGCCATCTGTCGCCCGGAAGACGAGGCGACGCCGACATGCCATTTCAAGCCTTATTCAATCTTCACTAAGCTAAACTTATTTGTTATTGAATATACTAATAAGGTATTTTATTTTAGTTTACTATACTTAGGTATTCAATACATGGGTTCTATTCTACATGGGAGAATAAATCATCCTTCGATGTTGCCTAAGGAAGGGAAGCTTGTACGAGGTTATGCTACCCAACGTTCAATGTAGCATAAACAACAGAAGGATGCTTCATCAAGAGCGAAGGGAAAATCCTAGAAATAGAAGTTTGAGATGCATAGCCTTTATTTGCTTGGATTTCAATGCTAAGGTTGGTGTGCACATTGTGGTTTTCTTATATCTTTCTTTCTCTCTAGTATCTTAAAGATTCAAGTTGCAACGGTTGACACAACATCGATTGATTCAGTAAATATTGAAGAGAATGGATAAGGAATCAAATTACCTGGATTTCTCCGCCATCGGTGGATGAGGGGTCCTTGGTTTGTATCGTTTTGGTGTTGACTTGCTTGGCTAACATGCTCAAATTTATGTTTGCATTCTTACTGACCATGCCAGAGCAAAAGTGATTCAAAGGTAGGAAGGTTCTCAATAATCAAGTAATGAAGGTTAACACATATATGATAAAATTTAATAACTTCTCATCTTCCTGTTAAATGGTAATTTTTTTATTTTTTTATTAGATATGTCCTTGATCCTCTGTCCCCTTACTTTTCATAAATATCATCAAACATACCTGATGGAATGCTTCAAAACTTAGCCACAAATCACTTGATCGAAGGCTTCGTCTACGTGAAGAAAACTTAACCATTACCAACATCCTCTTCATAGACGATATCTTGATCTTCATCAAATTCGATGAAAAAGTGATCTGATGCCTAAAATTCACACTCATGGTCTTCGCCATGTTCTCATGTCTATTCGTTAATAAGTAAAAATCCTCCATCCATGGGCTAAATCTTAACCCAGAGGAGTCATCACTGGCCTCTAACATTCTAGGATGGGATAGCGACGAGTTCCCCTTCTCCTACCAAGGTATACATTTAGCCCAAACAGCCCTCAAGCATGAGGATTGGACACAACCTAATAAGAAATTCGAAAAGAAACCACATGGATGGAATTCTCGCATGATATCCCTCCCTTCACAAGTTGCATTACTCAATTCCCCCCTAACCCCCAAGTCAACTACATTCTAGCATCCCTTAAGCTCTTTAAACATGTCATTGATGCCATCGAAAAAATATGCAGATGCTTCCTCTGGAATGGAACGTGCACGATAAGAACAGTGCCTGCTGGGAACACATCCGCCGACCCAAGGAGAATGATCGTTGGGGAATTGAAAACCTTGAGATTTTGAACGATGCAATCCTCGCAAAATCTTGGATTATGATCGTAGAAAACCAAAACTCCCCATGCTTATTTTTAATCATGGCAAAGTACCATTACAAATGTCCCATACCCCAGAATACCAAACCTAACCCTCGCGAAGCATTCTATTAAGAGAGGATAGTTTTCCATCCGAGGATCAATGAGAAAACTTTTGGGTAGTGGAGACGAAATGCTCCTTTGGTTGGATCAATTCAACTAAAATCCCCCCTACAAAACAATTTCCAAATCTATAGTCCCTTGCAACCAATAAGAATGCCACCTTCTCCCAAGATCAGTCAATCCTCCCTGCGAAACAAAATTGGTGTAAAGCTCTCTCAAAAAGAGCAGGACCTTCCCAAGATCTATGTGAAATGAAGTCCCTTCTCAATGATACCCATCTTAACCCCCTTATGAAGATACCATCTTTTTCCGGGTAAAGCCACCTCCTTAGGATTCACAAAGGAACTATACTTCCATATGAAGTTCAGGTCCAAACCCTTCCATTCCCATGTGTCTTTTTTCCATTGGTCAATCTCCCACAACAAACATATGACACAAGAAAAGATTAGCTTCCTAACCACCCCCTTGACAAACGCATGCTGCCTCTGCCTCGAGGCAGCTGAAACCCTTGAGCACCAGTCCTAAACTATTAATATACCTTACATGCGTTTGCACTTTCTCACTTTTCGCCACCAAGGTTCAACTTGTAATGTTTCTTTGCAATTCATAACTTAATCCCTCATTCAATATCACATTGACATATAATAGCCAAGAGTGCATCAATTTGGTGGGTGATTGATGAATACCCATTCATCACTCTTTATTCTTATATTTTAGCTACAAAAATCTTTGCAAATGCATGTATATTCATGTAAATACAAATAATTACCAAAAGCATGCATTGTGCAAAGACCTATAATTAGCATGTTTTTGTGCAAAAATAAAAGAATAAAGATTAAAAAGAAAAAGAGGGAAATATTTAGAATAAATATTGAGCAACCTAACCCAAGGGAGGGCTCAACATGGGCCTGACCGCATAAAAGCCAAAGTAGAGGGAGATAGGGGCTCATCTGTGTAAATATTTATGTAAATAAATAAAAATATTTTTCCTCACAAAAATAGTCCAAAATATTCTTGTAAATACTTGTACATATTTATAAGTATAAAAATAAAAGAAAAAGGGTAAAAAAATCAAAAAGAACAAAAAAACACCACTTTCATCATGTACATGAACCACTTTTGTATATTTATTTAACCCTATATATAAACAAAATTAATTTCCAAAATTTTTGTAAATATTCTATGTTATATAATGTAAATAAATTAAATAAAAACAAGTAAAACAAAAACAAAATAAAAAATAATAAAATTAAAAACACAAAAATAGATTGTACATATACCATGTATATAAGTGTATATATGTATTTATTTTACCTATGTATATAAATAATAAAAATAAAATAAAAATACCTTTTTATTCCTTATTTTATAATGGAAATAAATAAAATACAAAATAGGAATAAAATTTGCATAAAAATAATAATTAAAAATCAAAAAAATTAAAAACCCTAATAGTGTACATATACCTATATAGTACACATAGTGTACATACCTTATTTTTATTTCGAAAAAATTATTAAAAATCACAAAAAAATAGAAAAAAAATAAAATAAAAATATTTCATGTTTTAACTTTTTGCAAATTCGGCCATTTGCTACCTTAATTTTCACCTCCAAGATTAAGCCACGTGGCCTGTTCCTATTGGCCCTGGGGATTGTTGACCGCTCGGTCAACTACCCCCCTCAGGACCACCTCCTACGGATTTAGGCGCCCGACCCGACTTCCTTAATTTCTAGCGCCTAAACCCGATTGAACCCCACCTAAACCCCAGGTCCGTTTCACTCCTGCCACATCCGACACCCTCGTCGGGGTATCCACATCGGGATCCGCGCGCCTCCACGCCCTACCCGACCTCGTCTAGCCGGACCTGCACCCATACATAAGCGAGCTCCGCCACCTCATTTCCCTATCTTTGGCCATTTGAATCCTTCACCTGTGAGCTCCAGCGAGTGCGCGAGAGTGACAGCTCGCGTCCGAGCCTGTCGAAGCGAGGAGAGGAAGAGAATCCATAGATCCGGCGAGCTACGCCGCCGTTGCTCCGCCACCAGCGTGAGCACCGAGCCTCGGAGGGAGACGCTCCTCGAGGCGACGACCAGGAGCTTCCTGAGCTCCTCCCCAGTCTCTTCGACCACCCAGGTATCCCCTTAGGCTTTTCTTTTTCGCTGATTTCCATTTACGCCCAAATCGCGCCGCCGCCGTCCATCGCCGATTCCCATCGCTCCCGACCACCATTCGATCATCGGGCATTGCCATAGCCCTCGCCGACTCCTTGCGCACCTTCTTCACCCCTCCATCCAACCCAGCTCGCACAGGAGCTGGGAGTCGAGCTCCTCCGTCCACCCCCTTCGCTGGAGCTCGCCATTTCGACTCACGAGCCACCGTCACCTCGCCTAACCGGGTCGAAGCAGTTTGCCCTCGACCCGCGAGTCTTCTAGTTAGCTTTGTAGGTCAAACGAAGGCCATCTGAGGCCCTTCGTCATCCAGCCAGGAGGCTCAACTCCGCCGACCTAGCCCGAGCTCCTCGGAGCTCGGCTAGATCATCGGAGCCTACCGGCAGACGCGGGAGCACTCCACCTTTCTTCTCCGACCTTCAGAGTGCTTCCAGGAGGAGTCTAGCGCCCGCCCGAGGCCGGCGAGTCTCGCCGGTGACCTGTTCATCCAACATCCTCCGTCGCCGTTCGATTCGTCCTCCGGCTCCAGATTTCATCTGAACCGTCCATCTGGGGAGCAGCAGTCACCACCCGATCATCAGGAGGATCGATTCCAGCCATCCGATGCGCAAGGGTTAGCCGCCTGCGCCCTGCACCGTCCGATCACCCACGTGGAGGAACCCTAGCCATCGGATTCGCCAAAGGACACTAGCGTTGGAGCCGCAGCTGATCCAGACCGTCAGATCCACACGTGGCAACCATCCAGCCGCTCCGCATAATAAAGGGTAATTTACCCTTAGGCCCTCTTTCTTATTTTATTTTGCTTTAGTCCTGTAAATATTGAGTTTAGTTGTTTAGTTTTAGGGTTATTTGCATAGAGACCTTGGTACTTGCTTTTATTTGCTAATATGCCCCTGTATGTGATGTGACACGTGCTTCGACACGTGATTCTCTGGGTATTTTACATTTCATGCCCTTGTAGTTCTGGTTGTTATTAGTTGAATGAAAGCTTTCACTTATTTGCATTTATACCCCTGTGCGTGGTGTATTTGAGCATGTGCGTTTATTTTTGGGTATTTTGCAGATAAGCCCCTAGACTTTTGGTACATGTTACCAATAAGCCCTCGGAACTTATTTTTCTTACATTTGGGTCCCTAAGTGCCCCAAACACGCGCATCGCACGTGTTTTTCTGGGTTAATTGCACCAGACCCCCCAGACTCTTGGGTATTTGCACTTTGGTCCCTGTGCACAGTGCCCCCTCTCTATTTTTGAATAAAATAGCAAATCACCTCCAAATTTAATGAAAATTGGACACATAGCTCCTGCCATGATGTAAAATTTTCTATAAATTTTGGAGACATTTTCGTCACTGTTTGATATTTTTAGAAAATCAAAAACCTCTGTTTTCTTCACTGTCTAACTTTAAAAATCACAAAAAAATATTAAATAGTGTCCAAAAATTACAAAAAATTGTCTACTGTCTATCTTGATGTGTTTGATTTTCTAGCCAATTTTGGCTATTTTTCATTACTGAAAACCACTAAAAATTGAAAAACATTCAAAATCTTATAAAAATTCCAATAAATCAATTAAAAATCCAAAAACAATAAAAATATAGGTGCCTAAATTTTCCTTGTCTTATCATATTTACAGGAAAATTACCTCCCAGCTAATTTGGGGCCTTTAGATATTTTATCTAGGCCCTTTTAGCTCGGCTGGACAGTACCTTTCATTTCAGTCACCTTTTGATTTTTAGAAAATTAAATAAACATCAGAAAATTCTCAAAAATTCACCAAAAACATAAAAAAACATAAAACAATAAAAATATTTTTGTTTGAATTTTTGGTTTATTTTTAGTGCTTAAAATAAATTGTTGAAGTGTGTGTTTCTTTATTTTCCTTATTTTCTTAATTCATTAAAAATCCAAAAAATATAAAAAATTCAAAAACAACCAAAAACATTTCTCTTATTTTATTTTATCTCTTTGACTACTTCGTAGGCCGAGAGGCCAACCCGTGCTCCTTGAGTTCGACCCTGGTCGCTATACCAGGTTAATCCAATAGCGAGACCGCTTTCGTGTTTTGATTGATTTTGTCTATTTTAGTGGTCTGATTTTTCTTGATTGTCCGCGCTTGATCGCTTGGGTCACAACGACCTGTTTAGTACCTTATACCCGAGTGCTCAGGAGCAACATCAGTGATCGGAAGGAATAATCGATGTGTGAGGCCGTATCAGGTTACCTCCAAGCCACCCTCTATTATAGCTAAAGATGCTCCTTCACTTTATGATTGTTCCCAATAATCTCAATCCTTACACCTGCCCTTTTCAATGCTGCATCCCATCATTCTTCATGTATTGCAGAAGCAACCTAAGGAGCCTAATGATTCCATGTCCCCGCAGTCGTTATCAATGTTTTGGAAGATCTTGAAGTGTTGCCTAGTTGCCGTTGAAGACCTATATTGGAAAAACTACATCCTATGCGATGTTTATGTTTATTTATTTATTGTTGTTTTTGTCTCTAAAAACTCTGAACATTATTCTATCCTCCATAAGTGTTAGCCAATTGTACTAAATGTTGGGCCCTTATAGAGTATCATACCCTTTCTTTTTGGTGATTTGCTCGATCTAAGTACAGATGTAATAGCTTCGCTGATTTTGGTACCACTCTTCCTTTTCGATGAAATGAAATGCGATATTTTAAAAAAAAACAACATAATAATAACCTAAAATCACAAAAAATAATGTTATTGTTGATATGCCTTGAATCCTAACCATCTGACCCAGATTGAAGAACTGCATATGCATCCCCCTGCCGTACCATACCCCAACAAGACGGGGGTCTCGCTGCCCGGTCAGCGAGCCTGTGGGGGGGGGTCTAGGGGGGGAGCAGGTGCGCCCCCCCCCCTCTCCCCCCCCTTACGGGGGTGTGGGGGCAGCGCCCCCGGTGAAAATTTTATGGAGCAGTTCTATTTGTATTCGGGTATTTGGATCCTTCCATTTTTAGGGATCCGTCTGTATGGGAGTGCTATATAAACTCCTTAGGGTTAGGGTTTTAAAGTATCCTCTGTATTCATTCTTTTCTCCACATAGTGAAGCCGATCGCCGCCGCCCAAGGACGTAGCCCAGTTACGGGTGAACCTTGTAAATCTGTGTGTTTGCGCTCTTGCTTGTTTGATCGTGTTTGTGCGTGTTCGCTTCCGCGAATTGCAACAGTTATTATCCAACAAAAAATTTGTAGACCCTAAAATATCCTAGTTATACATACTGTGCAACGAAAATAAAAAAAAGAAAGGAGTGGACAAAATATATAAGGAAGGGATGATTGCATGTGGGGACAAGGATTCTCTGCTGCATTTATTGCGATTTCGATTTTCAAAGTCCAATCTTATGATTTATATCTTATATTAATGTTTCCATATCTTACAAATTTCACTCAAGTCCGAAGGTATTTGCTATTCTTTTTGAATGGAATTTAAGTTGCTTAAATATTGATCGAACCTTTGATCATTAAGATGATATACCAAATATCTTCGGATTTGAGCAAAATTTTGAGGATAGATGGAACATTAGTCGAGAATATAATCCATAAGGTTGGATTCTGAATATCAAAATCGTAAAAAATAATGGAGTTACATGTAATTCCCGTTACAATAGAGGATCCTAGTTTGTCCGGCATGTGGATGTACAAATGGACAATGATGGAGGCATGGGGAGATCGGCTCTTCTGCCCTGCTGTACAGCCAGAGCTGCTCGATCTTGATCGAGCGGTTCACACGAATTCCAAGTTTTATAGGCCCTTTGCGTGTGAATCGTTTGATCATGATCGAGCAGTTCCGGTAGTACAACTGGCATCCACTGCAAGAAATTGGACCTAAGGCAACAAATAATTTGAATATCCATTGCTATATCTTCCGATGTTAAAGATATAACAACGAATATTATTCATTGCCAAATGATCTTTTGTACTTGTAATTAACAACGAATATCATATTCGTTGTTAAAGGTTCATATAACGATGACTTTTTTGTTGAATTATTCGTTAAAATTCACACTAATCGTTATCATATTTAGCGATGATTAGAAGAAAACAGCAACAAATAGCCGTCGTTATATGATTCATTGCGAGAAATATAACAACGAATACCATTATTCGTTGTGAATTTAAAGAAGTAAGCAACGAATAATATTCATTGTTATATATTTAACTACGGAATATATGGCAACGAATATTAAACTATTCGTTGCCTTAGGTCAATTTTCTTGTAGTGATCTGTAGTGCTGAAGAGGATCCGCTCGAGAGCTGGAGGAGAGTTTTTAGTCCTCTAGGGTTCGTTTGGTTGAAGGGTTGGGCAGGGTTGGGTTGGCCCAACTCGGGGTACCCCTCCTTTTAAACATCCCAATCCTCCTCACAGTTTTTTTAATAGTAGGCCCGGTAATTTCGGGGGTCCGAACGTCCCCATTGGGATTCGAACCCGGGTAGTTTAAAGTGGAGGCACACTGCTCTACCACCCGACCACTCCTTGAGTTTTCCTCCTCACAGTTTACTATTTACATGGGTACCCCAACCCATCCCTGCCCAACCCTGCAACCAAGCGAACCCCTAATGTAATTTACTAATCTGCTGTAAGATGTTCTTAGTCATAATCAGAGAAGGATCATGAAACTAGAATCTAATCTAAATCTATACAATCAAACCCCATGTACACCTCTGCTGCACAGACATATCCAAAAGCACGATGGTGAAACCACAACACCAAATCCTCCTAACCATATTAATACACACACACACACCATCAACAGGCCAACATCCACAATATGACAGCAACCAGCAGCCACACCACATCCAACCCTAACCCTAACCCACAGCAACCAGACGCCACCACCACCCCTCCTCCTCCTGCTCCTGCTGTTGCTCCTCCTCCTCCTCCCGGCTGCTGCTGCCTCACATCGATCATGATCTCAAACCTGCACCCCGGCATCCCCGCCGGAGACGGATCCACGGTCGTGATCTCCGACAGGCTCCCGAACGCGCACGCGCCGTTCTGCTGGTTCGCTGTCTGGTAATACTGGTTGAAAGCATAGGAGACATTGCTCCTCGCATCCAGTCCCCCGCACGAGGAGCCGTACGTCAGGCTGGTGCAGTCGGCGTACGTGCACGCATAGCCGACGCTCTCCGGCAGGAGGGGGTCGGCTATGGAGGCGGCGGGGGACATGACGCACCACTGCCGTGGGAGGTAGGAGACACCTCGTGCGGGGACGAGGGGGCGGCCGCTGGCCAAGACTAGAGGGTACTTGAGGGAGCCGTCGAGGTGGAAGACACCCCAGTGGCGCTCGAAGTTGCCCGGCTCGACGCTCTTGGCGTCCTCGTCGACGAGGCCGAAGAGGTAGATGTCTGGAGGGGCGGAGGGCCGGCGGGGGGTGCCGGCCCCCTGCATTATGCGGTTGATGAGGCCCTGGTTGAAGCGTCGAGCGTAGTCGGGGTTCGCATTCGGGTTGCCGTCCGTCGGCCAGCCAATCTCTCCGACGATCACCTGCATGTAGGTGTGAAGTTATCTCTGTCATATATCTACCTGTTCTTCGATGTCAAAGCAGTTTGCATTTATATGTCACCGTTGCCATTAGGATTTAATAATCACATTGCTGTAATTCAAGGATGAGTAGTTCAATAATTGAGATGCCACACTATATATAACAACATATATTGGCAAATGCATAGGTATGGTGTAAACTCCAACTGCACCCGAGTGGCTCGAGATCGATTGGTTCGCACAAAATCCAGATTTTTTAAGCTTTACCGTGTGAATCCATGCGAGTGTCTCGTTCTTGATCTTGATCGAGTGGTTTGGACATCTTTGGGTTTCCAACAGCCATTTGCATTATTGCAGAGGATCACTCTTTGCCAATAAGTTGCACATACATCTTGGCAACCAAATGACTTTATGTTAGAAATTTTTATCATGATTTTTTGGCACTAATAATAATGATAACGAGATTCCATCTTTTTTACTCCAAGAAAACTAACATGACATAACGAATAATTTGAATATTAATTGTCATATCATCCAATGTAAATATATAGTAATGGTTACTATTCAATGTAAATTATTTTTAATTCTTGTAATTAGAAATTATCATATTCATTGTTAAAAGTTTATATAACAACTATTTATCTCTTTAATTATGAGAAATGCTTTGTTGTTGTTGTGGTTAAATTTAACCATTATTCAAAGAAAAAGTCAACGAATAATCGTTATATTATTCCTTGATTGGAATATAACAATTAAGAAAATAATCGTTGTGAATTTGAAGAATGAATTAAGGAATATTATTTGTTAAATATTTAACTATAGAAGAAATGAAGACGCATGTTAAATTATTCGCCCAGATCAATTTTGTTGTAGCGTTCAATTCTACAGCTAGCCCGATATTAAATATAAATTAGGAATGTAATTATGATAAATTTAAGAGTTTTTAGAGTTTCATTTAAATGATCAAAATTACCTTATTAATATGGTTAGGCAATCTAAGTTTTCCATACAATTTATTCAATATGGTGTTTGCCATTAAAATTATCATCGAACGTTTAAGCAATGGCATTTCTGTAACGATAATATATCTGTATTTTGTTAATACAATAAACCCTGTAGAGCAATGACACATGCCCGAGCTCGGTAAGGTCGGTGGTGATGAACTTGACGGACGACTGTTCTTTGTTGTCTGCGGTCCTTTGAGCCATATGGGGAGGAAGGAATGATGTAATTTTTAAAAATTAGAGGTTTTATTCAGAAAATATAATTGCTAGTTGTCTTTCCCTCTTCCGTTTCTCGTCCGCAAGGTAATGTAACTCTTTGTCCTTTAATGTAACGAATAGTTTTTGACGGTAAGTCCCACCTCGGGATTTCACCCTCTTTCTTCTAAAAAAACCCCTATATCAAATCCAAATCAAGTTTTCTGTTCATGACATTTATTTCTAGCGAAAAGTATAAAATAGATTGTACTCATGGACAAACACAAAAAACTCAATTTATTGCATGTCACGTGGCCATCACCCATGTAGATTGGATTAGATGCTTTCTCTAGTATTTAGGCACATAATTGGTTAAAGAACCAATTGAGACATATTATGATAATCAAGCTAAAATATTCTTGACTAGTAGTGGTGAAAATAGTTCCACAAAAAATATCTAGAAATCCATTATCACTATACTCAAGATAAAGTGGTGAAACAAAAAATCAAGGTAATTTCTACACCTACAAGCATTGAAGTATCCAATTCTTTTTACATAAAAAACTTCCATTAGGAACACGAATTAAACATGTTAGTATACCAGGACTCAAGAAGGATTGAGTTCAATGGAAGGTGTCATGAATAGTGAATATCAAGTAAGCATCTCTAAGAGTTATATGTTTCACGAATAGTGAGAGTGTGGAATATCATTAATAATTTTGATCTAAGTGGGAGATGTGAACTACTACAACTAATGACCTTCAACGATAATGAACAAAATCACTAACAACGATAATTTTGATCTAAGTATGCCCTCAAGAGAGATATCACAAAATCAACAGAGTTTGGGGCCATACAAGTCACAAGAAGGTCGTATATACGAGTGTTTCTTCCTATGGAGAAACAAACAAAAGAACATGCCCTTCGCTACCGTCTTTAAAACAGATACGAAAATTGAATATGGATGGAGGGCATAAGAGTCTCTGCTCCTGATGAAGTTTGAATGGCATATTGGAGGGATATATATATTTGAATATACATGATGGTATTTTTCAATATAAATAGATAAATAAATTGCGGAAAAATAGGGACAGGAGCAACCCATTTCTTCCTATCTATATTTGTATGTGTATTTGCCTTTGCATAGAATATATGTACATTATTAAATTCATTTGTTTCAATATAATTATATCAGATATGGTTAGATAAGGTATAAAGTGTTGGCCTATACCGTTATAAAATAATTCTACAGCTATATATGTTTAGATATTAAAATGGAAAATATGAAATAAACATTTGTGAGTATCAGAGGTAAGTGAACGTAGGGACCATGATTTTTCTGTTTTCTTTCTATTATACATCACTGCATTTTATTACCTGATTTCAATGTCGTACTTGAACTTTGAAAAGTAACAATGCGACATCTAATTTTTAATATTTGTTTGTGATTTTGAGCTGTTATGATTTAAAATTAGAAAGACAACATGATTGAATTAATTTCAATAATCAAGGATTAAGACAAATCTTAAATATTGGGTACCATAGTGTTACCTTTCAAAATAAAAGTATGACATTGAAATCTGGTGCAATTTATTCTATTTAATAATCCTGAAGGAAAATAAATAAATTATTACATGACCGTTCAAAAATTCAGACAGCAACAAGCCTTATATAAGAACATGTATGTAATTATGTGAGCCATATGATTATTTGCCTAAAAACAAATATTCAGTGGTGTCGACGTAAAATTCCCATTGTTATACTATACGATAGTTAGATATTGGACAAGATAGATAGGCATATGTATTAGGCACCAACCTGCATGTTGGAGAAGCCATTCTTGTCGAGGGCAGCGATGAGGGTATCGTAGTTGGCCTCGAAGACATTGGTGTAGGAGATGGATCCGTCGACGACCGGAGCCGCTCCGGAGCCGAAGAAGGCGTAGTCGAGGGGGAAGTGGGGGTCGGCGTAGAGGCTGAGGAAGGGGTATATGTTGATGGTGAGTGGCGCCGCGTTGTCCTGTAGGAACTTCACCATCCTCACCATGAGGTCGCTTATGTCCGCCCTGAAATCGCCACCGGAGGGTAACCCCGACTCCGACTGGTACACATCCGCGTTAAGCGGGATCGTCACCTTCACCTACGAAATATAATTTTGCAACGAATAATATTCATTGTTACGTATTGATTTCTGGTTGTGATCATAGTAATTAGTTGTTGAAATGTGATCAAGAATAACCTGACGTGAGAGGCCGGCCTTGATTAGAGCTGCCTGTATGTTCTGGAGGGCGGGGAAGGTGGTCTGCTGGTACATCCCCTTGTAATTCTTCAAGAACGGCTCGTTCCCAACTGCCACATACCTGTTTTGTTCTTAGTTTGATTATTATTAAACCCTAATCACAATCACTAACGCATCTTAAAGATGTTTGCATATATGTTGGGTTTTGCTGAATTGTACCTGATGTCCACTCCGAACTTGGAGATGTAGGTGGAGACATTCTGGACGACCCACTGCTCGGCGACGCTGACGCTCGACGCCAGCGGAGCGAGGAACTCGTTCGGTATGCCCACCATAACCTGTATGCCGCTCCGGCCGAGCGAACGGAGAGCCCAAGGCATGGCTTCGAAGAGCTTCACCTTGTCGACCCCGTTGTCCTTGAGCAACCTCACCATGATGTCCCCCGGGAGCGGGTGCGACGATTGCAAGCCCCAGTTGAACCCGAGGGCTTCCGCCTGGTGGTGCGAGAGCAGCGAGAGGAGGAAGATGAGGAGGAGGATGCGACGACGACGACGGATCGAGTCGTTTGATCCCATTGGAGATGGGGTGTTCTTTGTTTACTTGGGGTGGGAGGATGGTTTAAATAATGGCGGGAAGAAGAGGAGATGGGAGTGGAAAGTGGAGGTGGTATTGGATTCGTGTGTCGGGGGTGGGGGTTGAGGGAAGGGTATATCCAAATCCAAATCCAATTCCAATTCCAATTGCTTGGAGAAGGAAATGTGTGATGATGGGTAAAGCAAGGAATGGAGTAGCATATCAACTGCTTCGTATCAACAAGGATTAACCCCGCAAGCAATTCTAAGAGTTTTTTTCCCTTGATAATTAAAATTAATTGGCGATAAATCCATGGTCTCCGTTTACTTATCCATCCCATACTTCTTAAAGTAGGAATGGCACACTTTCGAACGAACAGTAAGATAGTGGCAGCTTATGCCAGCAGAATAAAATGACTATACAGTAACATTTTCCGCTGTTAAATATATAATGAAAAGATTATGTTTTGTAAAATAAATTTAATCGACCCGATCGACCCGAATCCATTTAAATATATGGGCTAATGGGTCGGGCCTAAACCCATTTTATTTTCAAATTCCAGGCTCAAGCCCAAATCCGGCCCAAATAAAATAGTCGGGTTCGGGTCAGGCCAGCTCTTATTGAGAAAATAATTTGATTTGAGGTCTTTTTATTGATGAACAACATATGAGAAGTGCTATGTGCATAGAATGCATAGTGATGGATATACAAGGACCCTATCTCCCCCTACTTTATTCCTTGTCAATCAGGTCGATGATTGACCTTCTCTCGAAGTTTGGGTCAGTCTGTGCTTATTACATAATTACATCATTCTTTACTTTTTTCTTTTCCTCTTTATACTTTTATTTTTGGAAAAAGGTGTTAATTATACAATATTAACAATAGTATGTACAATGATAATTTATTGGATTTACACATGGTACAGATGTTTTTGCTAAAAGATATGGTTAAAATAAAAGAATAAAGAATGAGAATCGTAGATTCATCAAACAGGGAAGATTGTTCGCCCAAGCGAGCTTTGAATTGATGGATCTGGGGCCTCCGACCTCTTCCTTCATTGCAAGATGAGGACAAAGCTTCCTGGAGGTGTCCTTCAATGGCTCGAGGCCTCAAAAGACTCCACGAACCATCAGAGCAGTCCACGGAGGCTGGGGAAGATCAGGGGACCTGGATACCTTCCCCGGCTCTAAAATCACCCTTCACTGGAAATGGGGCCGCAAAACCTGCACAGTTAGAAAGGAGGGTCGAGGACAAACTGCCTCAATCCGTTAGCGGGTGGAATGGATGCGAAATGGGGGTGAGGCATCAGCGACTCCAGCAAGCGGTGAAGGTGGAGTGTCGAACTCTTGTTCCATAGAAGATCAAATTGAAGGGAGGGAGTCGAGGCATAAAGAAGGTGAAGGGGAATGAAATGGTAGCGGAATGAGTCGAAACAATAGTTGGATGGCTATGGAACACTGGTCGAAGTTAAGCTCTGGCGAACTATGGGAGAGTAATTCTACGCTACTACAAAAATCAAAGGCCTAAACTAAATGCAGAAATGAAATGTAGAAAAGAAATGCTACGTAAAAGCAGAGAAAAAGGGCTCAAACCTGGCTGGAGGCCAATGAGCCAAACCTCGCAGTGGTTGAGCTCACCGGAGGTGGATCAACCTCGATTCGACGCCAACCACGCAAGCTGAACCACCGGAGAGGAACCTACTATCACCAATGTCTTCGATCAGGCCTAAGGTTAGGGTTTAGGTGGCAGAAGGGGGATCAAAAAGAGAAGGAACTCCGACGAGGGGTATATGTACATGCGTGGAGTGGATCGGCAGATGTGCTCGATTAAGGGGATCTCAGATCAAGGAAATGATTGGGCATGATAGAGCTTCGATCGAGGAGCAGATTTGTGAAGGAATCCAACCCAAAGAGTAAAAGAAGCAATCTCCAAAATTGGGCGAAGCGAGGGATCCTATTTTCTGACAACGCATGCCTATGAGGAGCGAGGAGTTGACCGAGGTCAACTTTGATTCTTTCCTCATTGGTCTACGCAAGACAGATGAGGACAAAACCAAAACAAATACCTTATTCAATCATTTAAAAATAATAAACAGATTTATTAATTTTAGATTAAAACATGAAAAATGTTATTTTTTATATATTATTTTATGGTGATTTTTATTTATTTTTAAATCTATTTTATTATAAGTTATTATTTACAAGTATAATTATAGGTATTTACCTTTATAATGTATATTTTATTTTTATTTTGTATTTTATTATTTATACAATTAATTTATTATTTATAACTTATTTATATATACACAAATATATTTTTATTGTCTTTTTTTGATGTTGTATTTACACTTAAATAAATATAGGTATTAATTATATAGGTGTATGTATAGTATATTTATCTATGTATTTTTGTATATTTATCTTAGTATATTTTAGTGGTTTTATTTTATTTTAAATATGCACATATACCATAAAGAATAGGAATTTTTACCTAGCAGATCCTACAAACTTTTTAAATTACCTCTACGACCTTTTGCACAACGTAATTACCCCATCGACCCTGTAAATTATCCCAAGAACCCTCACGAGCTTTAAACAGATTAACCGTAGGGTTCATGGGGTAAGAGTTACGGGGTCGAGGGGGGAATTATGTTGTTTCAAAGGTCGTGGAGGTAATTGGCAAAGTTTATAGGGTCTGCCGGGTAAAAATACCTAAAGAATATTTGCAAACATATAAAAATATAAAATTATGAAAATATAAAGAATAAAGAATAAAGAAAAATGAATATTTTATTCAAGAATATTATATAATAGGGGTCCAAAACCTAACTTTTGCATCTTAACTTCAAATTAAATAAAATCACCTTCATTAAATAGCTAATAAAAAGTTATATATAATTAAAGGTGATTTTGATGCATTTTCAGTTCATATGGAGAATATATGGGTCTGGGAAGTTTGGATTTTGGCATTTTATTCTAAGTGTAGAATGTATAATTTGTACTATTTTTGTGTGAAATAAATTTTATATTTTCTATATATTTTTATCTACAACTTTTATGTACAAAGTTTCATTATTTGAGGTATAAATATTGAAGAACAAAATGGGTCCCAAAAATGAAGTATTGAGTATTTAAGAATTAGGTTTCTTTTATTTACTGCCCCTTATCTCCCCCTACTTTATTCCTTATCGACCAAATCATCATGATGCATAGGTCTTGTGGTTTAAGTCACAAAATACCTTCGGTATTTTATTTCCTTTTTTATTTTCTTTATTATTTTATTTTGACTTTAAATACAATATTTTATGCAATATTTATACAATAAATAAGAGATATTAATTTGTGGAAAATAACAATATTTGCATGCATTTAGCTAAGGTTTAAAGGCCAAAATGAATAAATAAAGGTGATGAAATGGAGATCCATCACCCATGTTAAACCCCGACGATCCAATCATTTTACACTCGCCACGTGTCTGATCTGAGGGTTCGAACTGTTTAAAAATTAGACGACCCAGATTAGATCGGTATCGTGTTCTTGATCAAACGATCGGGAGGCATGCTAGTAGAAGACTCTAAGAACTTGGGCTCGATAAGCTTCAATCTGACTTTCCTTCATTCTCCGATGATGGATCCTTGTTGCATCAGGTCCAACAGCTTCGTGGGGTCTTCCACATGTAGAAGTCCCTTCAGATAAGTCCTTGATGGCCTCTAGCCCGATATGGAGGTCATTCGAGTTCCAGGAGACCTAGACGAGCTCATGGTCTGATCGTTTGCACCAGATAGCTCGTTGAGTCTTGTAAACTGCACCAAAACGTTCCACTGCTCAAGAATTATCTCCTTGACTGTAGTTTGAATCTAGAAGTGAATGGATGAGGGGACGACGAGCCTCTGATGAGGGGTGGTGGAGCAAGGCTCAGTTCATCGAATCCGAAGGATTCAATTGATTAAAAATGTGAAAATGATGTAGAACATAAAGAGGAATGGAATGGGATGGGATTCAAGGTGGTAGAACACTCAGAAGCAGAATGATTAGCCCTGGAACTCGAGCTATAGCGATTTGGGGATTTTTTATTTTAAACCTAAAGATGGAATTAAAATAGAAATTAAAATGTGGGACTTCAAATGGAACTAAGGATGTACCTAGAGACGGAAGAAAAGGGCCTCCAGTCAGCCATGGGTCGACGAAGTAGAATCGATCGGAGCTACCTCCGGTAATGGATTGGATCACCACCTCCTATCATTTCTCCTCGTTGTAAATCCTCTCTTTCACTTTTTGTCACTAAGGCGAAGATATTAGGATGGATCTAAGGGGCTAAGACTGACGGGGGAGGGATCAAACTCGAGAAGGAATCCAGAGGAGAAAATTTATAGGCTGGATGAGGGGACGACTTCGATTGAAGATATTAATTCAACTGAAGGAGATCGATGCGATCTCTGGACATGGCATGAGTGATGGATGTTCAATCTGTTGGAAATGCGAGCCCACGGCGAGCCATTTTGCAATAAATGTTATTGCACATATCATTCCTTGATCTGAAATGAAGAATGAATAATTTGTATAATAGGTCCCTTAGTACAATTAGGGTTGTGTACCATGGCCATCTTAATAATCATACAGCTGTTGATTCAACTGTTGAATCATAGAGGCTGGTGCTTGGATGAATATCTAAAGAGTTAGATTGAGGACTCATCAAGCACTGTCAAATGATTATTAAGAGATGATCTCCAGCCTGAGTAGGAGATGGCAATCCTATCTCTGAAGGCTGATATCTGACTGACCACTTGATGCAGGTCCTCTGCATAGGAATAGAGATTCGGAGGTGTCAGATTAGTTAGGTCAAAGAGTTGACTTAACGAGATCGAGATAACCAAAGTCCTATATCGTATGCTGTCATGATATAGGCACACATCCTCTGACCGGAGACAGATGTGTTACTATATGTCTGAGTGTGTACATTTGGCAGACCAATAGGTTGATGACCTAATCAAGGTCTATACATCGGCGCGCTGGTGTGCATATAAGGGCATATGAGTAATACGATCTCTCAAAGGGATCATACAGGTTCAGTTACTGAACCGAAAGACATGAGCTCACTCATGAGATATTGGGATGAATCAAATTCCATGCGCATGGTCGTCTCGCTTTGGAAGCTTGACTGAATTTGTAGGTTTGATATATACTTTTAGTATATGATCAAGACCTAGGTATGATATACACTTTTGGAAAGTGTATGATCGATACCAACTCCCAATGATCGAATGAGAAACTTACTGATAAAACCATGAAGTAGACAGTATAAAGTTGATCCGATACTTCGGGTTTAGTCTGAGTCTTCCAGTGTGCAGGATGTACAGGTATTGGGAATACCTGAGGGTGATTTGATCATAAACGATTGTATAACCATGACGCTTCCATTCCTAGGGAGTGATGAAACGGGTCTGGATTTTAGTGACTCCTCTCAGTAGAGAAGTGATCTGATCTTGGTCCAAGTGTTGGACATTGATTTGAATGTGATTCAGATACAATGAGAAGATTAGATTTACGGTCTTGATTTAATCAAGCATCTATGAGAGGCTCGCGATCTGGATTTGAGATATGATCTCAATATCCACGTCACTATACGTGGAACAATACAATCGCCCTGTCCTTATCTCCAAGTATCTGCGGAGAGACTGCATTATTCTTGAAGGGTTCAAGAATAATTCCATAAGATCTAAGAAATGAAGAAATAATGATTAAAAGTGATTTAATCATCTTGATGTGTGAAGAAATTATCCAATTTAATTAAATATGATTTAATTAATGTGGGTAAGAATAATGTGGATAGAAATATCCAATTATTCATAATATATTATAAATGTGATTTATAATGTATTAGAGAGAGCTAATTATAATTTATATGTGTTGATTAATTATTATGTGTATTGGATACACATTGTGTAATTAATTAACAATATGAATTATATGTTGTTTTGGGTTGTGAATATGATTCACAATTTTTTCCATGGCAAGAATGCAATATTCTCAAAGATAATTGTGAATTATTTTTGAAGAATAAAACCCAACAAAATTTGTTGCAAATTAATGGGAGAGAAATCCAAGGAGATATGCAATCTCATGGAAATTCATGAGATTGCTCTCCATTGGGAAACAAGTGGGCGGCACCCAATTCCTATATGGAATGGGTGGCCGTCCCCTCTAGATTGCACATGGAGATTTGATCTCCATGTGTATTCTCTCCTTATTTGTTGGGTTGATTTAGGAATAAATTATATTTGATTTTGTCAAATATATTTTGACCTAAATTTGTTGCTTTTGACAACAACAATCTTGGCCATTGGATTGACACAAATCAATCTCACCCATTGATTTTATGTGTCCCATGGATTGAGACCCATGGATCCCAAAACCCTATAAATAGAGAGGCATACTATGCTCTCTAATGACTTGTAATATTGGAGCTCTCTCTCCCTCATTTCTTCATACACGCCAGCCCTCTCTCCCTCTCTTGTTGGTGGCCGTCCACCATGCCCTAGAGGAGAGAACCGTCGTCGCCTTCGCCACCGCGCCGCCGCTTCGACGTTCTTCGATTCTCCGTCTTCTTGGAGAGTTCCTCTCACGAAGGAGACGTTTGATCTCGTGCGACGAGATCAGGAGCAACCATGCTTGGATCATCTTCTTGGATTGCGAGGACAACGCGGTTCATCCCCGCGCTCGCAAGCAGTCTCGCCGTCGATCGGACTTGAGACAGGAGGTCTCTTTCTTTAGAGACTTGATCAACCACGCTTCAAGAGGTATTGCATTATACTTGTTGTGTTTATAGATGAAACGATCTGAGAATGGTTCTCGGATCATGTGGTTTCATCGAATAAAAAAATTTTAAATTCCGCTGCACCGAACAACTAGTACGACTAGTCGTTCTTCGTCGTATCCGATACGACGATCACGCTTCCGTGATGCGCTTGAGGATAATTTCCATATCCTTCAAGTGGTATCAGAGCCTTAGGTCGACGGTTTCGAATATGATTCGAAAAACCGATGACGACTTGGGTTCGTTAAGGTCGCGAAAGTTTTTATCGCATTTGATTTCGCAGATCTGTTTAGTAAATAAATTCGGCACTGTTTAAATTGTTTAAACATGAATTTAATACTTGGGTTTTGTTCCCCATTAAATAAGGAAACCATAGGAACTGAGTTTACGTAAATCGGATTTCGTATGCTCTAGATATGGTTGTTTTAATGAACATGTATACACTGTTGCGGGAACTGTAGATCTGAACGTGATTAAAATGTTAATTACTGTTTAGACTTGCTCGAAATGCGTGTAACATCACTTGGACTCTGTCCTAAATCAAATTAGCAATCTATGAAAATTGATTTTGTCTAATTTGGATTTAATATGATTGAGATATGCTAATTTTAGTAAGAAGGGGTCACTGCTGAAATTACAGTCCTAATCTAGAACCAAGTGATTGTCAATTAGTGAAATTAATTGTTAATTTCGTGAAATAATCATGAAAAATATTTGTGAAATATTTGAAGATGATTATTTACATAATTGACTTGGCCTCAACCAATTAATTGATTAGATTTGATCTAAACCTTAATTGGAAACACATTCATCGAACTTAATGTTTGATTGGTGATTGTGTTTTAATCATTTAGTGAAATTAAATTGTTTAACTTCCTAGAATAATTGTGCATAAATATTTGTGAAATATTTGATGATAATTATTCCCTTAAATGACATTGCCTTAACCAATAATTGATTAAGATGTGATCTAAATCATAATTGGAAACCACAATCTTTCAAACTTGATGCTTGAATAGGATTTGGGAATTTGTCTAGCAAATTTCCTTATAATCAAAAATGTTTTGATTATTACTATATGGTACAATTTTGGTTGAAGAACCGATGATCATCTCAAGTACAAATTAATCAATTTGGCATTATCCTTTCCCGAGGCGGAGATGGTGCCTAGTCGGAGAGCATTGGGGTTGCGGGTTGCAACGTATGTGGTCCGTCCCACTCTCGTCGGTACTGGCCATGACAGCGGGTAGGGCCGGGATAATGTCCGAGGGATTAAGATGTATTTTTTTTTAATTATTAAAATTCGAATTAATACGTATTTTGAGATATTACCATATATGTATTCAAGTAAAATAATCAAGTTTGATTGATTGAATTGGATTGATAATTAATTTAATATGATTAAATTGATTATGTCCAATTGAAATACTCTAATATGATTAGAGCTAATAATTCCCTTGGAAGAATTAATTATGTGAATGTGATTCACGATAATTAATTAAAATTTGAATATGATATGGAGGATCACATAAGTGACATCCATGGTCTCCCGTCAAGGCGGAGGGTTCCGTCGCCAGGGATTGCATGTGGGAGACGCCTGTCCGAAGTGACAGCTCCTGTATGCAAGCGCATCTGGATCGGGCTCGTCGCTTCTCGAAAGAGTAAGGACGTATGCGTAGTGACCCCAATATCGAGTCCTCATATTATTGGGGCGATATTGGATTGCGCATAGCGAGTTGTATTCCTGTTGACGGTTGGTTCAATTAATGACGGGTCAACATCGCCTTAGGGGTGGTGGGCCCGGGTGTTAAAGACCGAATTGGGAGATGCATGTTGGACTTGCAAGGCGGAATGTGTTCCCGCTTCTTTTTATCCGAGTTGTAGGTTCTCATATTATTGGGATGCAACAATGATAAGGAAGGAGATCCCAGATCTTGCTTGAGATATAATGGTAAGTATATCTCTTACATTGAAAGTGATTAAGGGAATGAACTTTCAGTGTTGACAAGGCAAGACAACTTTGATATAAAAATTCCTAAATCAAAGTAAAATATGTATATATAAATACATACATCTATGCAAATTTCTTATTTCAGATAATCCTTCATTAAAACCCACTCAATGATATACTCAATAATAACCAGTGAAATATCTTGGATTGGACTCATGATCCAGATATTGTACTTGCAAATGGACACATAATGTATGTGGTTGCAATGTGCAAGTTTCCTCATAATATTGAGGAATGACAATTAAATAGATAATAGGACTACAACCCTAGGGTTTGTATGTCTCTATAGTCTTGGTATCATCAAATGTACTTTGGAAGTGACATGTTGATGATGATCATAATTGTCATATAATCCTTATAAAATCAATGAAGATTTTCTGGCATACATATGTGCTCTTGACATTTAATCATGGATGACATGGTTCTCTGCATCATGTAGAATGGTAGCTCTATAAAGAGATGATGTATTCAAATTGTTTGAGTACCTACCTTAACCTATGTTTTAAGAGTTTAGATGGATGTAGATGATGAATGTCATTATTCTACTATCTATACTCTAGTCATTCATGAAGCTTCATAATATTCATATTATATGAATTTAATGAAGCATAAATAAATGTTGAAATACTCTTATTTTGAATTCTTTTGAATTTATTGTAAGAGATCCTTAATCTTAAGCAATGGTTGCTTATAGATAAAGGGAGCGCAATGAAAGCATGGGTTGGACCTAAGAAAGAAGGAAAGTCAAAAAGTTGACTGGACTTCTGTAACTTCCATATGACATCCAAAGAGTTGGATGAATGCCAATACTGCAATAAGTTGATGTGTTGATAGTATAACTATCAAGTCTGTCTAGAATCCTTAGAAAAGGACTCGGATGGAGCATCAGAATAATCTACATAAATCATTGATATTGACTTACTTATTGATAAGATAAAGTCAAATAATTGTATCTCAATCTTCTGATGACATTTGCAATAGGTTGCATATGTTTTAGAAGATCAGAAAATATGATCTTAAGTTTTATAGTTATCCACATGGATATTGATGCAATTGTTGCAACAATCTCTGTTGGATTGATATACTTGTTGATTTCAGTGGGAGAGCCCTTAGTCTTGGAGAATGTCTCTATGACCTAGATATAAGAATACACTCATTGTTTGTTTCTAAATGTTGGAAATAAACATGAATTCTGGAATGGACCTATCATAAAGAGTTATGATGAAGATATTTCAGAAAGTAATCTAAAATCTAGTGGACTCCACTAAATTAGAAAATTAATGAATGGTTCATTAACATTTCTAAATACTGAAATTAAACCTTAAGATCAATAGGAGAATGAAGATCATTTGACAATGATCTAGCATCGAGCCGTGGACATTTGTCTATTGATTTGATCAATAGACTACTAGGAGATGAAACTTTAGAATGTCTAAAATTTCAAAACTTACATACTTATGAATATTGTATTCAAAGAAAAAATGTCCAATACACCCTTCCTTGGGAAAGGTGTAAGATGCCGAGGTATTCAGGAACTCATACATATTGATGTATGTGGATCATCTATATCATAGTAAACATTGTGGATATGTGATATCTATTGATGATTGTATGATATGAGATTTTTTTTATCTTCACCTAAGAAACCTTTGAAATGTTCAAAGATTTCATTAATTTTGGTTTAGAACCAAAGTTTGAAGGAAGATAAAATGAATTTGATCTAATCTAGGTAGCAAGTACCTACTAGATAAATTCGAAGAATACCTTATGGAGATATGAATATCATTTCTATCTCAATCCTCCTAACACATCTTAACTCAAAAGAGTTATAGGTAGATACAATTGGATCATGTGTGACATGATCTTATCAATGTTGAATTTTAGCATAATTATCCCTTAGTTTCCAGGTATATATGTGTAGTAGAGACTACAATGTATATCCTTAATAAGGTTCCATGTATGTTGGAATCTAGCACTTGAGAGTGTTGCTTCATTAGGAAAATAAAGGATGGTATTGGATACCTACTTTATGACCTTGAGATTCTTAAAATATCTCATCTCCGAGAATGTGATTCTTAGAGGTTGAGACTCTTGAGAATCAAGATGAAAATGAAGTATAGGAACTCATTTAATCTTGAGAAGATAATGAGACTCCTGAAATTGGAAACTAAAAGGACAATTAAAGATGAAACACTAATACCTCTTCAAATGAGTTTGAGGATGGATTCCATGTGTTAGAGAAATCTGACAATGATCGAACTTCATGTGATGAAGCTTCTGAAGATCATAGCATGGATAGATGGATAGCAATAAAAGTCTAAAGTAGACTTCATTATACAAGTGTTGTATATGGACCCTCGAGGATCCACCTATATGGGTAAGACCTGTAAAGGTGTAAATGGATCTTCAAGAGACAGGGAACCTGATGGGAAGGTAGAGAACTTCAAAGCACGGTTCGTAGCCATAAGCTACACACTGGAAGAGAAGACATTGCTTGCAATGAGACTTGCTCTTCGGTGACCACGCTTAAAACCGTCAGAATATTGCTAACCTTAGCTACACAACTTGACTATTGCATCTTCAAGATGTAAGTCAATATTGCATTCCTCTACGAATACCTCTTTGAGGATATTCACATGAAGTAGCCCCAGGGCTTCATGGTTGAGGAAAGCAAGATGTGCAAGCTATGGAATCCATCTATGGACTCAAATAAGCTTCTTGAAGTTGGATCATAAGATTTGATGAAATTATAAATGTTATGATTTCAGATAGAATCTGGATGAGCCATGTGAAGCTTAGTGGGAGTGCCTTTGTGTTCATCATGCTAAATGTAGATGATATCCTAATCATTTAAAAATGATATAAGGATAATAATTAGTGTTTTATAATCTGGTTGTTCCATAACTTGAAATAAGATTTCAAAGATGCCTCTCAGATCTTAGTTCTGAAGTTGTTCAGAAGCAAAGAGAAGAGGATAATGGGACTGTCACATTTGTAGTACACCTTGGACATATTCTATTCATAGAAATTCCAAGAAAGGCTTCTAACCCTTAAGATATGGTACTGACCTATCTAAAGGAATAACACCTCAAAGAGTTGAGGAAGTGAATGCTGGAACTACTTGCCCTTGGGCATCAGTTCTGAGAAGCCAAGTGTGTGCTAGATGTGTACAAAAGCCAGGTGGCTGCCATGCAGTGGGAGTAGTAAACTGTTACTAGTCCTACTATGGAAATAAAACACTTGGTTGCAGTAACAACAAAATCTTCATAGATGACAAGATTTTTTGAGATAGTGATCTCAAAGTCTTATCTTCAAAAAGTTTAAGACTTTATAGATAGTGATCTAAAAGGTCTTAACTAAAGATTCCTTAGGAGATAGAGATCTCCAGAAATAAGGCTATTCTTATAAGGATTATGGAAATACTGGTTATGATAATTGTTAAGCTGCAGTGTTAAGGACACTATAACTAACAAGATTGAGTATTAGTTGCATAAGATGCAACATTCGCATTGGATGCGAGCACTGTTACTGGGGATATGCAAGTGCCGTAAAAGGACTTTGCATAGTCTTGCGGGGACAGAGTGACTGATCAGCTTACCTAGCTATTTTCTAAATAGCCTATGATTGTCACATGAGTGCGGGTTTAAATGATTAGCCCATTAATGGCTCTTTGGGCTAGTGGGAGATTGTTGGAAATGCGAGCCCACGGCGAGCCATTTTGCAATAAATGTTATTGCACATATCATTCCCTGATCTGAAATGAAGAATGAATAATTTGTATAATAGGTCCCTTAGTACAATTAGGGTTGTGTACAATGACCATCTTAATAATCATACAGCTGTTGATTCAACTGTTGAATCATAGAGGCTGGTGCTTGGATGAATATCTAAAGAGTTAGATTGAGGACTCATCAAGCACTGTCAAATGATTATTAAGAGATGATCTCCAGCCTGAGTAGGAGATGGCAATCCTATCTCTGAAGGCTGATATCTGACTGACCACTTGATGCAGGTCCTCTGCATAGGAATAGAGATTCGGAGGTGTCAGATTAGTTAGGTCAAAGAGTTGACTTAACGAGATCGAGATAACCAAAGTCCTATATCGTATGCTGTCATGATATAGGCACACATCCTCTGACCGGAGACAGATGTGTTACTATATGTCTGAGTGTGTACATTTGGCAGACCAATAGGTTGATGACCTAATCAAGGTCTATACACCGGCGCGCTGGTGTGCATATAAGGGCATATGAGTAATATGATCTCTCAAAGGGATCATACAGGTTCAGTTACTGAACCGGAAGACATGAGCTCACTCATGAGATATTGGGATGAATCAAATTCCATGCGCATGGTCGTCTCGCTTTGGAAGCTTGACTGAATTTGTAGGTTTGATATATACTTTTAGTATATGATCAAGACCTAGGTATGATATACACTTTTGGAAAGTGTATGATCGATACCAACTCCCAATGATCGAATGAGAAACTTACTGATAAAATCATGAAGTAGACAGTATAAAGTTGATCCGATACTTCGGGTTTAGTCTGAGTCTTCCAGTATGCAGGATGTACAGGTATTGGGAATACCTGAGGGTGATTTGATCATAAACGATTGTATAACCATGACGCTTCCATTCCTAGGGAGTGATGAAACGGGTCTGGATTTTAGTGACTCCTCTCAGTAGAGAAGTGATCTGATCTTGGTCCAAGTGTTGGACATTGATTTGAATGTGATTCAGATACAATGAGAAGATTAGATTTACGGTCTTGATTTAATCAAGCATCTATGAGAGACCCGCGATCTGGATTTGAGATATGATCTCAATATCCATGTCACTATACGTGGAACAATACAATCGCCCTGTCCTTATCTCCAAGTATCTGCGGAGAGACTGCATTATTCTTGAAGGGTTCAAGAATAATTCCATAAGATCTAAGATATGAAGAAATAATGATTAAATGTGATTTAATCATCTTGATGTGTGAAGAAATTATCCAATTTAATTAAATATGATTTAATTAATGTGGATAAGAATAATGTGGATAGAAATATCCAATTATTCATAATATATTATAAATGTGATTTATAATGTATTAGAGAGAGCTAATTATAATTTATATGTGTTGATTAATTATTATGTGTATTGGATACACATTGTGTAATTAATTAACAATATGAATTATATGTTGTTTTGGGTTGTGAATATGATTCACAATTTTTTCCATGGCAAGAATGCAATATTCTCAAAGATAATTGTGAATTATTTTTGAAGAATAAAACCCAACAAAATTTGTTGCAAATTAATGGGAGAGAAATCCAAGGAGATATGCAATCTCATGGAAATCCATGAGATTGCTCTCCATTGGGAAACAAGTGGGCGGCACCCAATTCCTATATGGAATGGGTGGTCGTCCCCTCTAGATTGCACATGGAGATTTGATCTCCATGTGTATTCTCTCCTTATTTGTTGGGTTGATTTAGGAATAAATTATATTTGATTTTGTCAAATATATTTTGACCTAAATTTGTTGCTTTTGACAACAACAATCTTGGCCATTGGATTGACACAAATCAATCTCACCCATTGATTTTATGTGTCCCATGGATTGAGATCCATGGATCCCAAAACCCTATAAATAGAGAGGCATACTATGCTCTCTAATGACTTGTAATATTGGAGCTCTCTCTCCCTCATTTCTTCATACACGCCAGCCCTCTCTCCCTCTCTTGTTGGTGGCCGTCCACCATGCCCTAGAGGAGAGAACCGTCGTCGCCTTCGCCACCGCGCCGCCGCTTCGACGTTCTTCGGTTCTCCGTCTTCTTGGAGAGTTCCTCTCACGAAGGAGACGTTTGATCTCGTGCGACGAGATCAGGAGCAACCATGCTTGGATCATCTTCTTGGATTGCGAGGACAACGCGGTTCATCCCCGCGCTCGCAAGCAGTCTCGCCGACGATCGGACTTGAGACAGGAGGTCTCTTTCTTTAGAGACTTGATCAACCACGCTTCAAGAGGTATTGCATTATACTTGTTGTGGTTATAGATGAAACGATCTGAGAATGGTTCTCGGATCATGTGGTTTCATCGAATAAAAAAATTTTAAATTCCGCTGCACCGAACAACTAGTACGACTAGTCGTTCTTCGTCGTATCCGATACGACGATCACGCTTCCGTGATGCGCTTGAGGATAATTTCCATATCCTTCACAATCTCCATGAAATGCGTAGCACGCCAAGCCAGAGCATCCTGAACTCAAGAGAAAAAATGGGTGAAAAGCTGGGGTCTGACAGGTTGGAGCTTGAGGAAGAGAGAGGGAGGTTATTGACTTGGGCCAACACGGGGAGTGTTCTGGTTGGTCCACGTGGACCAACCAGAAAATTCCCAAGCTAAAAAGATTGGTAACATCACAAAGAAATAATAAATGAATTAATTAAATTTTTATTAAAACATGGAAAGTATTTGTATATTAATGTAGTATTTTATACATATTTTTATTTACTTTTTTTAGGCTTTTTATTGCAAGTGAATATTTACATGTAAAACATAGGTATAAATACCTACATTTTGGTATTTTATTTTTAATTTGTAATTTATATTTTATTATTTTATATATTTTGGATTTATTTTAGTACATAATTAGATATTTTTATTGTATTTTTATAACTTAATATGTACACTTAATTAATTATGTATATGTATAATATAGGTATATACAGGTATATTTTACCTATTTATTTACATGTATTATTTATTTTGATTTTATTTTAATGGTTTTATTTTATTTATATATGTTTTAAATAATATATACAATTTTATAAATAAAAGAATTTGAAAAATAAAAATAATAAATACATTGAATAAAATATACAAGTATATTGCATAATAGGGGCCCAAAACTTAAATTTTGCATCTTACCTCCAAATTGAATGAAGCCACTTTCATTACTTTATTACAAGTTATATAAATTAAGGATGATTTTGGTCTATTTTGATACAACATGGAGTAGATATAGGCATGTGGAGTTTTTATTTTAACTTTTTACTTCGTGTATCCCGAGCGCACTGTGCATTATTTTTCTATGAATTCGATTTTGTATTTTTCTATGTATTTTTATCTACGATATTCATGTACAAAGTTTATTGATTTAAGGTATAAATAATAAAGAACAAAATAGGTGCCAAAATTAATTATAGATGAATTAGAAATTAGGTTCTTGCTGTCTTTTCTGTACAATTCATCTGCCCTATCTCCCACTACTTTATCCCTTGTCGATCAAGTCATCATGATGATTGTGTCTCGAGGTCTAGGGTCACTCAACACTTATGGTGTCTCATTTCTTTTTCTTTTCCTCCTTTATTCTTTTATTTTGGAATTAAATACAATAAAAATGCAATGTTTTATACAATATTTTTGTACAAATTAGCATGTGTTTATTTTGATAAATTAATTATATATACATGCATTTAACTAGGTATTTAAGGTCAAAATGAAAAATAAAGGTGATAAAATGGAGATTCATCAGTATTCATGTTGTGAAAGAAATGAATTACTCTCATGCATTTCAGTATGTCATGTTGTGAATGAAATGAATTATGCTCATGCATTTCCTTCTTTTCTTGCTTATTTCCCTACAACAAATTGTTAAAATGTGCGTGTTCTGAATGTTTATGTGGTATTCAAAGGATGGTTGGTGAGTATGATGATATGTGGATGTGACACTGTCTCATGGTGGGCTTTTAAAAAAACTCAAAAAAGAATTTTTAGTGAAAGGATTTCCACCATCGAGACTACTTATTTCTTTGGATGATATCACATAATAAGCAAAAAGTTAACTTAGCTAACAGATGCCTCTTGTGTCTTAAAAATAACAAAAGCCAAAAGCATCTCTTTGTTGATTGTTGTTTTACCAAGCAAGTTCTATCTATGCTAAATCTTGACTCTAGTGATACTTATTGTAAAAGATTATTTGGCATTCTCAAAAGCTTCTCGAATTCAATCTTATATTGGCAGATGAAATCCAAGAGTGCTTCCATCTGGTTGTTGATTTGAAGGGAGTAGTGCATGAGGACCTTCGAGGGTATCTGTTGTCTAACTCTTAAAATTGCACCAGAAGCGAATATTTTCTCCGATTATCTCATAGGAGATTAAACATCTTCCCTTTATATCAGATTGTCCCTCATTTTTTCAATTAAAATTTCTGCTTGGTATACAAACTAAGATTTCTCATGACTTGCAAAAACGGTCATGCTTATTTTTTACAGCTCGGATGTTTGCTATAAACTAACAAAAGCGTTTTTATGTTATTTTAAATCAAAATTTAAAAAAATTGTTAAATAAGAGATACCCCTGGATCTTGACGAGATCCGAAGCTGGGTTTCCCTTTTTCTACTCAAACTTTGCTTCGGCCTAAAGGTCATCTTTTCAATGCTGAATTTGGTTGTTTTTCGAGGAATAAAATCTCGAAGCCTTCAGTTTTGTGATGTTTTTCTATGGCGACCAAAATCTGTATGTTGTTTTTGCTTTAAATTGCTAGTTGTGTTCAAGTTAATTTGAGTTATGAATGGATTAACATTTGTTTCAAAAAAGTTTATCTAAATGATTTTAGTCTCGTTCTCTGTATGCATGTAATGTTTCTGAGCACATGCATGTGGATTAAAAAAAAGATCTGATCCAGTTTGATAATCTCGTATGGTCGTGAAGGGACAATGGATATGGAAATTGATTTTTTTAATAAGAACCCATGAAACTGAACCGGTTAGTAGGAAAGTCGATTTCTCGATTTGGATTCGGCGTCCGTTAAAGAAGTACATGTCTGGTAACCTTAATTTTCATAGGGTTATCTATTTTAAGAGTACCCTGAAAATATAAATATATATGCGACGTAAATAAAATAAATAAACTATTCAGAGGGTAAAATTAAAAGCATGTTTGTTAAGCTGACAACAAAGGGATCACGATAAAAGAGGTTTTGATTTCTGACATCAACTGCATGCAAACAGTGGTTCGATGTTATTGGATTTGATAAGAGCCCAGAATCAATTACACTTTTTTTGATCAAAGAAATAGAACTTGTAAAATAACATATTATCCTATCAGTGGCAATCCTAATCCTAACCGAAGAGCAGTGATGAAAAAGCTGTCATGATAATCCCCCACGTCTCGTTTATAATACCTAAACCCTAAATAATTCTCCCCTAGAGCTCCACCGCCACTGCTCTCCCGATAGCAGCGATTATTCTCGACGACGATGACATTGCAGAAGGATCCTCCGACGCCCGAAGAGCGAGAAGAAGGCAAGATCGTGGCGGACAAGGAAGTGCAGCATGTTGGAGCAGCAGAAGATTGGTGGTGTATAAGAAGACAATTAGAGGGAGAGAATATGGATCAATGCACAAGGTAAATGTAAACTTAAGAACTTCTTTTCATTAGAAATTGAACTTGCATACAACATTTGAACCTTTACGAGAAGAGGACTTACATTGTTTACAACAAAGGAAGAGAGACTTACAACACTTGGAAGTAGGAGGACACTTGAGAGGCTCTTTGTTGGTAGATGACTTCTTCTTGTTGTTGTTTGAAATGAGGACCTCTTAGATGGTATTTATAGCCCCCCAAGAGGGTGAGATATTTTGGAAGAGTGATCTAGAATCCTCTTCTATACTTATCCTTTAAGACAAAATATCTAGATATTTTGGTGGGAGGTGGAGAAATATCTAGATATTTTCTCCACGTCTCTCTTTTCTAAAATCTTCTTCCAAATACATATCTTAATGAAGCTTCTTCATATGTTGGTGGAAGATATAGGCCCACATGTCTTCATAGAGGCGGAGGATTGTAAGCCCATGTGCATAAGGGCTCATTTGTGTAAGACCCATTGCAATAACAATACTTCTTGAGTAAATTACAAATTATATTTTCAACACCCCCTCTTAATTTGTAATTTGCATTATCCTCTTATACTGGGAGTTCTCTGCTGGAAGAGTCTGTGAAAAGGTATCTGCATCTTGATCTTCTTTGATGATGACCTTTCTCTTTCATTTCGCCTCTCTTGTATATGGTGATGACGAAGTCCATTATGCTTTCTTCTACCTTGAAAAATATGATACTTTTTCATTGTAGTAGCTTTTGTATAAGAACTTATTTCATGCCGCTTCTTAGAATATCGATAGACTGTCTTTAATTCTTTCCTTTCAATAACTTCTTCTATCTTCGGGGGCTCATATGTAGATAAAGAGACAATAGGAGTTGATGCATATATTTCATCAATAGATCTTACCTTTTGTTGTGGAAGTTCTGCATCAGAGATATTTGGCCCAACCGATCTTTGAATAGAAGGAAAAATGTATTCATCATTTGAGTTGTCTTCTGCACCAGCAACCTACCTTTGTAAAGTTGGAGAGTCTTCCCATTTCCATAAAGACTTTTCATCAAATATAACATCTCTAGATATAAACAATTTTCCTTCTTTAGGATCATATAATTTATAAGCTTTAGATTCATCACAATATCCAATTATAAATGTGGTAAAAAATATGGCAACTTAAACCAGCATTCAATTCACCATTACATATTCTATTGTAGATGCAGACACTATGACCCAATATACAGATTGGTTTCTTACAGTTGTACATGCTTTAACACTTGGGGACACAGATTCTATTCTTGCATATTAATGTAATAATGTCTTCAATCCATGTTGATGGATATGATTATTAATGGGTCTAAGTATTAATTCTAAACTCAAAATAAATATATGAAAGTTAGAACATGGTATTTGGAGCAAACAAGAATATACTAGCTATCAGGGTTGTGGGTTTGGACCTTCCCAAACCCGAACCGGTCTGATAATCAATACGGGCTCATTTTAAGGCCCACGACTCGTCTACTAAATTTTGAGTTTGGGTTTGGGTCGGGTTTTGGTCCAAATCAGGCCGGCCCAACCCAATACCCAATACCCAACCCTATGTTATATATGATGGCGTACCGTATAATATCATTTATTTGATACTATTTTCAAAAAAAATAATAAATCATAGCTAATTTATTTTGTTTAAAATTTAGCGAAGATTAGTTGAAGTTTTGAAAGCTAGAAAGAAATGTACATTGCTATGTGGACTGTTGGTAATAATGTTGTTGGGATATGCCTTGAAGACTTAATCGATTTATAATCTGATTACGTTCGTAAAAGGATCTAAGCCGACCCGATTATAAGGACTTTTAGGATTCAATTAGGGTAAGGCAAAGGTCATCTGAGACTCTCGTTCCTCTCTTTCCGGAAGAACACACAAGTACTCCAGTTTTCATCATCATAGAATCAGCTCTTTATCCATGATTTTTTCTGAGATTTTTCCACATAAACCGTATGTTCTCTGTGGATTGGTTGTTGATTAATTGAATGTTCTGATCGTTTGTAGACAAATATAACAACCGATATAACGTTCTCTAATTCCGAGTACTGAAAAATTGCAACAATTAATATTGTCATTATATATTTAACAACAAACTATATAGTAATGGATTTAAAAAAAGCATCACATGGGCACATTTTATTGCAGTGTATATATATTAATGACAGTGATATACATCCGTACCTTCGCTTATGTCCCTGTATGCTATTTATATTTATGCCTACAATGTACTTACATGTACACTCGTAGGGCCTTTCAAATGAGGCGATCTCTTTCCTTAGCATGTGAATGCCAAAATTTAACTTTATGTAATGAAATTTCACTCAAGATGATCATCGATATGATGATCGAAACTATTATTTAAGGCATCGATTATTATAACATCCTATTATTAGTAAAAAATTGTCTATTTCTATCTCTATTTATTGATTAAACAACATTAGAAATCTTAAATTTGAAAAAAAAAGAGTTTAATCATTTCTCCAATTTCCGACCATTTCACATAAATTCCATCGAAATTCCTTTACCAGACTTACCGAAACGAAATCGAAATCCGATATTTGAAGGCCTTGATGATGTTGTCCCATCCCATCTAAAAAAGAATTAGTGGAAGTTTAGTAAAATAGAAATTACATATTTTATTATAAACGATGATCACAAAGCTTTATATAAAAAGAGAACCTTTAGTGCAATATAATAAAATTTTAATAAATTTGTCTTCATGAAAACGAATTGATAATAATAACTCGTTGGATAAATTTGTAATAAATGTATTGCAATGTTGAAAGTTCCAAGCTCTGTTGGCACATAAAGAAAGAAGGAAAGGACAGTTCTCGTGATAAAGAAATGGTTAATAAATATCTTTTAAATACTAAACCGGACATTAAAGTAGACATATATCAACTTTTTATTTTCATGGTTGGACGACGAGACCAACCGGTCCAACCTATTGATGACATCAGAAGTTCGAAAAAAAATAGAAAATAGAAAAAGATTGACTTTTGTATTGTTGACTTGGTTCATATGATCAAACTTGGTTGAATTGAGTCTGATTGGTATACCATACAAGTAAATGTACAATATGCTACATCACATATTTAAGTGTAGCACGTGTTTTCTTGGAGTCAAAAGTACAGAATATCTAAAAAAAGTTATGGAGATTTAGAAAGGAAGCATACTTTCATTCGGGGAAACAAAGGGAAAGAGTCGAAAGATGATACCTAACTAAGAGAATAAAAAAAATGGATGGTTCAACTGGTTCTTTGATTCAATTAGTTCAACTGAATCAACTGATCCAATCGGATGTGGACCGATTTTAACTATGTTTCAATTTTCAAACTAAAAATCGATTGGTTTGACTATTTTTCTTTCGATTCTTGACTTAATCGATTAAATCAGCTTAGTTCAGTTCAGTTTAAAAAACCTTGGTTAATACGAGACCCATATAAATAAGAAAAAGAAAATTTTACACCCATAATCCTGTATACTTTCATATTTACGTATATACCACTCGGTCTGAGAAGTCCTGAATAGTCACTTCATTCACACACATAACCCTCCGTTATTTTGGTCAAATTACCCACCACTCATGTGAGTTAATCTAACCACACTATATCAGAAGATTGCCATTTACTTGTTGTTTTATTTTTTAAATTTTTAATTAGTAGACTCCTCTTCATTTTTTCCCTCCATCCTTCCGCTCCTCAGTTCCCCTCCTTCACTGAGTCCCCTCTTTCCTTTGAACTCCACGCACGCCTCCTTGCCACTTCCTCCATCGAAAGCGCCTGCACCATTTGGGGCGTTGATCGCTCCATCAAGACACAACTCATTGCACACGACAAGGAAGCCTACGACATTGCCTGGGGAAAATCCCTCGCCTTTGCCTCCGTCTCCGCAGATGCCTTCATCCGCGTCTTTGACATTCACGATAAAAAGTACTCTACCATCATCTACAAAAGACAATGGTTCATTTCAGCATGCTATTCACATCGGATGTCCCTATTCAACTACCAAAATAATTAAAGTAAATTCCATTATATAAAATTTACTTAAGACATTTCGTTTAACTTGGAAATTGGGAATAACAAATAAGAGCTAAAAAAAGGCAGAAGTATGTTCTTTTCCTTTCGGGTTCAGATAATTACATCATGATACATGACATCTCAAAGTCTAATATCACTCATAAAAAATTGATATTAGTTACTATAAGGCGAAACTTATCTGAAATGAATAAAAAAAGACATCAACGTTCAGATTAGAAAAGGAAAAAGAATAGATGACAGTGGACACGATACAAGACATCTCAACTTTTCACCTGGAGTAGTTGGTATTCTGCAGATAAAATAATCTGAAGAAAGAATGAGGCTAAAATTTCAAGGCAAAAGGGTGGTTAATTGTTTGTTGAACAAAGCACCAACAGCACCTCGGACGTCCAGCTGAGAGAGAACAGCAGTTTATTAGTTACAAAGAACTAAGTCATTGTTCCTCAGATACATTAAAATATGATTTTCATAACAAGAAGAAATGACCCAAAACTGCAGCTAACATATGAGCAAGTAGTATTATTTTCCTCAATTGCTTACCATACTGAACTAACATGTAGTCGGAGACAGTTTTGTCTAAGAACAAACACAGTTTTTTCCAACGATAAAAAGCATTTCTTAAGTCTTTTCTGTAGTTTCAAATTCCTGCATTCATACCACCCTCATAATTCAAGGGATTAATCATTAATACTAATGGAAGTATAATATTACTCTACTAACAATTCAGTATCCACCATCCTCCTATCCATTTGGCAAATAAATCTGGCGATTTTATGGATCACGATGTTACGGTAAGGTTCCACTTATGCAGGAACTGCTCTAATTGGAAGGCCAAATGCACTGAGGCCCCGTTCGGCCAGCGGGTTACCCGCGGGTTAGGGGAGTTTACCCCCCTTAACCCACTTCTCCTCTCTCATGCGTGGGTCCCACTTTATTTTAAAAAAAATAAATAAATCAATTTTACATCATCAATCCTATGAAAAAAATAATATATTATACCATCATATCATATAAAAATTATAAACTACTCCACTTCTACTCACTTTTTCAAACTTCAAGACAATCACATCACAATAACTACTCACTTTTTCAAATTCCAATACAATCATATCACCCCAAACCCACTTCTAACCCACACCCAGTTTAACCCTCTATCCAAACACCAAAACACAAAAACGGGTTACCCTCTACCAGTTTAACCCGCCTTAACCCGCCAACCAAACGCACCCTTAAGAGCCAACAAAAGGGAGCTTGGGGACATGAAGGCGTAAAGAAATGAAATATAAATACATTAGCCATAAGACTGAGGGTCTACCACTAGTATACATCACGATACAATGACCTGAGGACCATCCCGTGAACAAGGAAGATAAAGATAGGAGAATACCTGATTGCAACATACTAGCTTGGTGATTAATGGATATAGCTCCATGAAATGCTTCCTGAGTATCTGATTGTTCATTACGCACATCCCATAAAGTACCTGCACATACAAAAGTGGTGGACCTCCAAGTTCAGATGACGGAGCAAAACATTATGCTTGATGGACCATAAAAATAAAATCTAAGAAATGTTCCAAACAGAAGACTGAATTCTCAAAAACAAAAAATGCATGAGCTACTTGCAGCAGCCACTGGATATAAGCAAGAAAACATAAGCAGATTAACCAAAACAACCACTGGATTAGACAATTCAGTGATATACTGCAAGGAACTGCATTCAAATAGAAGTACTAAAAGAATATAAAATAAATAATTGAAGATAATATCTAACCCAGTTGTATACATAAATTATAACATCCAATAAAATCAATCATGCCTAGTCAAACCTTTAGAGTTCCCTAAAGATTCTTGCATTTCTCTAAGGTCAAAATGACATAGCAGTCTTTCTCTGATACAAACATAAAACAGACAACACCCACTTGAAAGATGAGTACCTGCTTTATAACTCTTCACAAGGTCAGTATCTAAAGGGATTGGGTTTTGACATAATAAAATCAAATCATAATACAAGTAAACGATGAATGTCGTAACATGTATCCCCTTCTAAAAAATGTAACAATTAGTGTTAGAAAATAGGAACCGGAAGTGGAATCAGAAATAATGATAAAGAAACATGGAAGAACAAAGATTTAATGTGGAACCCTACTCCCTAAGGAGCGGGATGAATCCACTGGAGAAACCCTCAAAGGGGCATATGCTTCATTGCTTTTTCTCAATGAATACAGGAGGTCTGAGGCCTTTATATAGCCTCCACAGAGCCTCCAAGTCCCACCACTGGTAGATGTGGGACTAAACATGTGGATGGGGTAAATGGAATCTCCCCCATATATGACGCATACAATGAATACTCCAATACTCCCCCTCAAGCTGGAGTATGCAATGCTCAGCTTGGACAAACAGAAAGAAACTCAACTCACGCTACAGGACACTACGGACAATATCAACCCAACGCGCACAACTGCTGCTATCGAGGACGTTGCTTCTCATGTCGTGCAGGTGAGGAGGACGAACGAGCTGGAGTGTGAGTCTGCTGAATCTCCTCGTTGGAGAGCATGTGCTCTGGATTGCGTCTGTCAGAGTCACTGCAACTAGAATTGAGTCTCCACCTGGTAAACTCTGGCCCGCCACAACAATGTGGACAACTGCTCCATCTATGAAAAAGGGCCGAACTGAAAAGGTCGTGGAAGTGCAATCCTCGTCGGAGTCCACGGTCGCTGGAGAAAGGAGTCTGGAAGAAGTCTCCTCGTTGGAGAACCGAGTCTCTCCCATCTGGCACAGAGAATGGTACACTACTCTGGTGTCCCTATGATACCACATGAAAGCCCTTGCCAACATGGCATAGGGAATGGTCCTCTACTCTGGAGTCCCTATGGCTCACATGAAAACTCTGGCCGAAACATGAGAATGATGGGGACCACTCAAAAGATGGCAAACACACGTGCACATCTGAAATAAGACCGCATACATGTGCGTGTCTGAAACTGGAGACTCGGGAACATCTGACATCGAGTCCGAATCTGCTGAAAAACAGTAGAGTCTGAAATTTGAACAGGCATCTGGACTGGAATATGTCACTGAACCGGAACCGGAATTGGAATCTGAATCGTCAAAGTGATGATGCCGGAGAACTCTACACATACTCCCCCTTTTTCCCATACTTGTCGGAATGAAGACATCGACCAAGTTGGGAGAAGACAATAACATGGGGAAACAATACCAATTAGCTGATCACATCATTTTTTTCGGCTTCTCCTTCAAATCATTTTTTTCTGGCTATTTCTCTCTCTCTCTTTTTAATAGCCGTATTACTTCAACATTTTTTAATTGTGTACGGCTTTTGAAGTGTACACGCCTTTTTTGGACTAAAAACAACTTGCCACTCTCTCTCTTTTTTTAAAAAAACAAGACTTTCATCAATTTTTTAAATAGCCGACTGGACTCTTTTTTTACATAGCAAGACCCTCTTCTCCTTTTTTTTTCATTCATTGCCCCTTTTTTTTATCTAACCGCCGGGGATCATATTTCATATTAGGGTTCCCAATGGGAACCCCATTCTCGCGAAACGCCGCCCCCATCGAGGCTTCCTTTTCCACCGCCCCCATCGAGGCTTCCTTTTCCACCGCCCCCATCGGGGCTTTCCAGAGTGGCCGCCTGCACGACAGAGGAAGGGGCCCGCGCGATCTGGAGTGCCGCCTAGAGGAGCGACTGGAGTTCGCCTCACGACTGGGCTGGGGGGGTACGTCGCCACAGATCGGCGACTGGGTCTTGAGCGCTGGGGGCTCGCCGCTCGCTGATGTCAAGACCTGGGAAGGAGAAGTGCGCTGCCTCCTGGTGGCTTCGGTTGCTGGGCTGCCGCGTCGACTTCAAGGAGGAGAAGCGTCCGGAGCCGCACGATGGAGGTGCTCGAAGAAGGAGTTCTGCACGGAGCCGCACGATGGAGCACCACGGCTAGGAGGCTTTGCCCGAGAGTTCTGGGCTTCTCTTGTGCTGCACGAGCGCGACATGGAGGTGGCGATGGGGTTGTGCCCTGCGACAGGGAGATGTTCACTCGTAGTGAAGAGGAGCACGTGTAGTACCGCCTCGCAGAGGCATCGACGAGAACATGCAGCTGGATATGTCGTGTACTCTGAAGAAGCGTGCGTGGAGATCGCACAAAGATTAGGGATACAATGAAACCCTAATAGCTGGAATCGAGGGAGACATCTGTGCCGCCAAAAGATTAGGGTTCCAACAAAAACTGGAACTCAATCAGACTTAAAAAAATCCGAAGATCTTCAAGAATAAACTGGAAGCCGATATTGGAATAAATTTGAACAAAAAAATCTTTTAAGAACAAACTTCAAAAAACACCAAGAACGACCCGCTCTGATACCATGTTAGAAAATAGGAAGCGGAAGCGGAATCAGAAATAATGATCAAGAAACATGGAAGAACAAAGATTTAACGTGGAGCCCTACTCCCTAAGAAGCGGGATGAAACTCTCGGAGAAGCCCTCAAAGGGGCATATGCTTCATTACTTTTTCTCAATGGATACAGGAGGTCTGGGGCTCGTTATATAGCCTCCACAGAGCCTCCAAGTCCCACCACTGGTAGATGTGGGACTAAACATGTGGATGTTGTAAATGAATCTTGGAGGGATCCATTTACCCATCTCCCCCATATATGACACATACAATGAATACTCCAACAATTAGGGATGAAAGCCGTCAGATATGGATACGAATATAAGTATAATCATATCCTAAAATACGAATATGAATGTTGGATATATATATATATATTGGCAAATATGAAAAAGTTGTTACCATTTCCTTAAAAACAATTATGAATCGGATACAAATAATAACAAAAATATTTTATAAATTAACTAAAGGGTTTTTATCACTTGTGCCCTTCTTAATATCTGCAATATCAGTTATACCCCTCCTTTTTTAGAATATCAGCTATGCCGCTGAATTCTTGCATAGTTATCACTTAAGCCATTGCGTTAGTTTGTGCCATTCCGTTAGTTTGGCTGTCAATGAGTTGAGCTAAACCATGGCTTATTCAAATTGTGGTGTTGTTAAGACAACCCCCCTTCCTCGTGCAGCCAGCTAATGGATGCTGGTGGGCAACCCGCTGGAGATGCTCGAATAATGAGTTGTGCGGCACAATATCTGATACAATCACCATACAATAGGGATTACAATTTGCCTTCCCGCAGTTCGCCTGGTACTCCAACTCCATTTCAGTAGCATCAACAACAGATTTCGTCAGAAGAGAGACCTTATCGTTCGCTGCAATGCCACTTGATCACCGACAACACCCAATTCAGCATTCATCATCTCAACTTGAGGGATCAAACTATACTCATAATCTCTTCTAAAATACACCAACGTATGAATTTAACTAAAATATCCAGAACTACGAACACCCTCCAAACTCTCCACACTCCCGACAACCACAACATTCATGATATCGATATCATTGTTATTAATTAAGCTTAAACACACCCGCTGAAATCCCAGTGCATTTCCCTTCGATGGTACTCCTGAAACCACTCCCCACCATGCATAGCTTCCCACTGGAGTCTGAGCAGAGCCCCGAAAGCTCAAGCTTTATGAGTCCCCGTACTATGTGCCTTGGTGACCTTCCACTGAGCTTCCTCGACCCACCAAAGCCAATCTCTGAGACCGAGAAATTCAGGGTGCAATCTATCACGAGGGTGTTGGAGCTCATCGTGCTGTAAAGCTTCTTGGGGTGGAAAATTACGAACTTTGAACCGGTCTCCCGGCATCTAGCGACGAGGAACTTGTCGGTGTCGATGATATTGGTAAAATTGGAGAAGGAGTTTTCAGTATTGAGGTTTGGGGTGAGAGGAGATAGATTGGGGAGGCCATGGAAGAAGAGTTTTCAGGTAGGAGCAGAGGGGAGGAGGAGGAGAGGACGAGGAGAGTGGTGCTCCGGTATGTAGGAGCCTTTCGCAGAGGTGCTGTCATGGCAAACAACTCCGGCATTCTTGCTTATCTATCCCAAGGACCAGTTGGGCATGAATTGACCTCAAAGTTCAACCTTCGCTATAGAAGGTGATGGTACGGGTGCACCTCCTTGTTGTCTTCTCAGATCAGGTGCACAATGGGGCTGAGAACCTCCTACGGTTAGTGATAGTGATGTTGTACCTTCGCTGCGATGCTCGAGGTGCAATAGAAGGAGATGATGCCGATGCTGCTAGTGATGTCCAATCATTGATGGGCGGCCGTGCACCTACAAAGGGAAGGGAAATTGTAGAGGAAGAAGACGGAATGGAAAAGAAAGGGGTTCAAGGTTTGGAACTTTAATTACCACAGGTTTTCTTCTTATCTACACCTTTTGTCGAAAACTTAACATCCGTTTCAGAGGTGGATGAGTGAAACTAACCCGAGGGGCACAACTAAACAAGGTGGATGAATGACACGAAGTCAAGACTCAAGGGCACAACTAATAATCCAAAGAAGGGAGGGGCATTACCAATATTGTAGAAATTAAGAAGGGTACAAGTGATAAAAATCCTAAACTAAAATATACATGTTTTGGATGATTTACCCATAAAATAGATACTGTAAGTATTATTCATTTCATAAAAGTTCTATAAATAATGGTGAATCCAATCTTAAGATTTTGTTACACAATTATAAATAAGTCGACGAATATATTTTTGTATAAAAGCGGATATATGAAACAAGAATGCAAATATTCGCTAATGTCAAAAGTGATATCCATCTCCGCATCCACTTTAAATGAATACGGATACATATCTCAAGATCTCTATCAAACGAATATGATAGTGGATTGGATACGAATATATTCATATTTGTTCTCATCCCTAGTAAAAATACATGGAAAGATAATAAAAAATATTAAAAAGTAATAACAAAATTTTAGCCGTCAAAATCAGGAGTGCTGTAACAATGAACATAGTCCTACATAGAAAACACAAGACGGTGAGGGATGACTGTTGGCAACATGTGTTAAGGCCTTTCTTGTGTTTGTCTTGGGATTCTATATGGACGCAAACACAATATCCTGTCAGGCTATATGCAGGTTTCCCTCCAAGTGCTTATAAAATTTAATTCATTTTACTTTTTAAAAGACAGGATAAATTTGACTGATTTTACATGAGCCAACTAACATTATTTCTCCATTTTTCAATGCTCCACCATTATAAGAACAAAAGGAAACATGGACCACATAAAGACAATTGAATAAGAAATTTATTCAAGCACATCTTCTACCTTCACAATACTGGGAGATCGCAGCTCAAGGACTTGATGAACATCTATACTTTCAGCATCCACCACACTAGATTGGAGTTCAGATGCTTCCTTTAATTTCTGTGCGCAAAATGAAACCATTTTTTCCTCTGCAATTGTTATTAGTTCTTCATCAGTAACAGAAAATTCCAGGTTGCTGGGCCCGCTAATTAAACTTGTGCCACTGTCATGGCTATCCACACTATTCAGTTTTGTGTCATATTGTGAAGTTGACTTCAGCAAGATATCGATATAAATAAACGTTCCAGTGATTTCCTGACATAGGAGATTCAAAGGTGGCCTGAAAAATTGTACACACAACATTGATCCATGAGAAAGATAGCATTGCAAGGGATCATAAATTCATTGCTTACCTTGCAGAAATTGTTTGACGAATTCGTGTTTGAAGGTTACTATAAGAGTTGTATGACGCTGCAAACTCTAAGGAAGACAGTAAGCTATCCATAATAGCTATCTTTTGAGGGGATTTCAAGCTGTTCCAATATTTTACCTACAATTTTTTTTAAAAAAAATAAACATGTTTTTCCAAAGAAAATGACATGCTATTCTGCTACATTAAACATGCAAAGAATGACAAACCAAATAAAAAATATAATGAAATTCTGAGAAACGCAGATTCCACCATAATAATAGGAGCTACGCATTACCTGAATACTGTTTAAAGCACCGAGCAATAACATTTGGGTGATGCATTTAGCCCTCACTGTTTCTAAGAGTGGATTTTCTTCATCCTCGTCTTTAAAGCTAAGTTCAACGGTGTCATCCTACAAAGGCATTTCCATTGCAGATATAAGGGGATTCATGGTTAAAAATAATCAGCATGAGAAAATGCACAAGCACAAATACACACATACAAAAGGATAACCACGATGTATGCAAGTACGTGCATGCCATGCATGCATACGTACATACATCTATCTATGCATACATGTATTCGTGTGCATGCTAAGGAACAACATTTAGTGAATTAAATGTCCAAGTCACAGAAGCTAAATGTTCATGTCAATTTGCCTTAAAAAAAGCTCATTTAAACTGGTCACTCAGCCAAGTTGAGATCCAGCCGAAGACATCTAAACATATTCCAATTATTTCTGAACAAAATTAACAGATAACAAAACATAACTCTCAGAAGGCCAAAAGCATGCTACTATAAGGATTGGCATAAAGCTGCAGAAGAGTAAAAATTCACTTTGTTCGAATCTCAAAACGAAACTGAAAAGACAAATACAAGTTTACCTTCAAAGGCGAAGGAGGTGCAGGAATGTCCCCATTCTGGTTCTTAGCTTTAGAGGTGAAGCTCCTGATAAAAATATTATCCATCATATTTCCCATTAACCTCTGGCCAAAAGTCTGACTTCTTTGCAGGTTTCCAGCACGAGTGGCTTTCTGCTTATCCACTGAAATGAAATGCAAAGCTATAAATTTATCACCATCAAAACACGGTCCCTGCGATTTTTTATACAGGAAAAGTCTGTAGATTAGACAAGGGATTTTTACACCATCATCTCTAAAATCTTGTTCAATTACACTATAGCCTCTGTAATTTTTGTAATTACTCCATGACCCATTAGTCATTCTCTATTCAATACATATGCCATGTAAAAGGGTTTAGTAGAAGTTAATAGGATTGCCGGGGTCCTGGTGTAATTTCTAAGGGTTTATGATGTAATTGAGCAATTTTAGGGGTCATGTTGTTAAATCCCTTTAAACAAAGAATATATACTAGTAAGAATATACAGCATGTACTCTCTAGTCACTGGACTTTTTAACTTACGTGGCAAGGTGATCAACCTTCGGAGTCTTCCATGCTTGCTTCAGGCCTCAGTTGTGGATCTTTAGTTGGAATGGAAGTACCGAAGTGCTCTGCAGAATAATTTGTTGAAGAAGTTACAGCATGTGGGGTTGTCCCGCCACCTTCACTGTAAGAATAAGAATCCCCATGGGAAATTTCTTGGCCAGCATCCACAACAGCAGCCGGTACCTGCTTCTTTGAATTACCATACACCAAAGAGTCGAGGAGCTCAAGCGGTTGAGTAGTGTATGATGCATCTCTGTCCAGCAAATTAACAATAGCATGAGTTCTAAACTACATCTTAAAGAGATGTTAACAAATAAATTGATGCAAGAAGGTAAAATATCGTATTTCTTTCAACAATGTGTCCCAGTCATCATCGCTAAACTGATGCCCCCCAACGTCTATTAGAAGCACCAAGGCATCGAGAGCAATCGATACAACAGTTTGATCATTCTTCTTTGCACAATCTAGAAGCAAACCTAATAGAGGAGGAAGCATAAAAGAGACATCCTACAAAAATGTTCAAACAAAATAACAGGTTATACCACAAAAGAACAAGTGAAAAGAAAAAGGTCATATATAAAAGAAAATGAAAGTTACCTTGTAGAAAGTATTAAAGAGGTTGCAAAGCAGTTGCAAAGAATGAACAATAGTTTCATGAAGCCATTCATCCTCAGAAGAAGCAGTACCATTTCTTCCAGCATATCTTACTTGATCGAATATAGGAAATAGCACACGATGGAATATGTTTTCCCAAAAACCTGTTGAAAACTTGCAATCTCTCTCATTTAACAAATCAAATAGCACCTCAAGTGCGCAGTTTTGCACTTCTGCTCTACAGTCCAATGTTAAATCAGAAAGGCCGGCAAGCATTGGAAACCAATAGTGCTCAATCAAATCAAAATTCTTATCTAAATCATCATCAACTAGTTTCAGAGCACCCCCTGGTATCAGGCCCTACATAGAAAGAGAAAACATGTTCAACTAACCCAGTGTGCTCTTGTTTAAGTTACCAGCACCAAAGTATAAAACTAACATGCGAAAATAAAAGCAAACCACATGATCATCACGCTGCCACATGCATCCATTTAAAATTGTATAAACACAATTACATATTAACATTAATTTTTCACAATATATTGGAACAGAATACAAAACTCTATTGCATGACATTAGTCTGCCTCATAAAAACATTGCTACAATGTGGGCCATAAAATACATGTCTGCCTGTTGTAAAAAATCCTTGGGGAATGCAGATTTGAAGACATCGACTATGCCTGCACTGGAAAATGGCCGGTCATGTGAAAGCGGAAAATATTCGTGCAATAGCACTGGTACAATCTCAATGATCACATGAGTGTTTGTCAGAAACAGTCTTGAAAGCAATAGCCAGCAGAGTAGGCCGTCTAGACAATTTGATCAAGTGATGCGTGAGAGGTAATCAAACAGAATAGCAATATTTGGTCACTATCTGGCAGAGTAGGCTGTCTAATCAATTTGATTAAGTGATGCGCGAGAGGTAATCAAACGTAATAGCAATATTTGGTCACTATCTGGCAGAGTAGGCTGTCTAGTCAATTTGATTAAGTGATGCACGAGAGGTAATCAAACAGAATAGCAATATTTGGTCACTATCTGGCAGAGTAGGCTGTCTAGTCAATTTGATTAAGTGATGCACGAGAGGTAATCAAACAGAATAGCAATATTTGGTCACTATCTGGCAGAGTAGGCTGTCTAGTCAATTTGATTAAGTGACGCGCGAGAGGTAATCAAACAGAATAGCAATATTTGGTCACTATCTGGGCTGACCAATTGGCAGACTAACCGACTAGATGGCCGAATTATGAAATGATAATAATTTTTCAATCTTATTTATATTTTCAAAAAAAATCAAGTGTAAAAAAAACTGAGCAATATTTGATTGAAATTCAATTGGCACTTTTGTCTTTTTAAATAATAACCATATATGTATATCTATTTAATATATATATATATATAATATGGGCTGTATGCGGCTGCCCCATGGGGGCAGCCAACATGGCAGCCCCGTCCCATTTTTTGTCAATTTTTTTTATTTTTTTTAAATATCATTATGTATATTCATCCATATATCCCTTCTATATGTCACTCGAATTTCGTCAGACACAGAGAGTCCTATGGCCTCCATCCAAATAGGGTCGATTTAAAAAATTCCACGACCGTTAAAAAATGACTGTCTGGATGGATGCCGTAGGAGTCTCTGTTTCTAATTCGAACACTACCCCATTGAAAATTTATGGAAGAGATTTCTCCAGATATGTTCATCTGATATTGATGCCACTGAAATTACATCCCATAAACTGTCTGAAGATTAGTATCATGCGGATATGATAAAAAATGCAGCTTGTCATTAAGTGCATTCAGCTTATATGTCAAGTAGAAACAAGTTAAACGTATGACCAAGCTATCAAAATATGGGTTCTTTTTAACATAAATCATTCATAAAGTAAACTCATTCCTATAGTTAAAAACCATCATAACATCTTTAAAAACCAGCATGAAAGATCTTACCAAAACCATTGACCATTCCCAGTAAAAAAATCTAAAAGTTGATAAAGAACATTTTGACCCCTATCCTTCATAATTATGCCTCAAATCCAGAATTTAGTCACTCATATCCAGTTCTGTACTGTTAACAATAGGATGCCAAGGATTATTCAAATTAATCATTCTACTACGCCTTTTGTACCGTGAAATTCCATAGCATTCGCAACTGAACACCAGATGTGACCATCTACAACACAAGCACTAAGCTTCATAACACTTGATACAGCAGTGAGTTCTTTTTAAGTCTCACTTGTATAGATGAAATCTGCACTAAAAAAGAACGATTCATATCTAACAACTCTCATTGATACCTCATACCTCTAAAGATCTGTGAATTTCCCATAGACACAGCATGGTGACTGAAATGCGAGCACCAATAAATTTCTACAGATTCAAACAATCACATGAAGCTCGAATATTTATTACGGCAATAGATCCATCAGACATCGCATGCACACTCCAATCAATAATCCCTCTAGAAATCACCCTCAACCTACCAATAACAGAACTAATTAATCATGACACAACTCCCCCATCGATAGCATGCTCCACACCAAAAAAAACCATAAATGTGTAGAAACAACATGTAAGGAAGTAAGAGGGTTTTTTTTAGCTTGTGCCTTTAGCCCTTTGGGATGGACGAAATGGGTCAATCACATCAGCAACAATCAAGGAGAAGAAAAGGAGAGAAGAAGAAGATGGGGAGGAAGAAGAAGATATTAATAAGAGAGAATGGAGGGGAGGTGTCGAATTGGGAGGAAAAGGAAAGCCACGTGTGTGTTGAAATTTTCATTTTTATTTATTTTTTTGAACTTCTGAGGAAATGCTAAATTCCTTACCAATATCACTCCGAATCTCCGATTCGAACATGTAAAAGTTTGTTTCGACCGTCTCAGAGTGACGTTCAAAACGAGTTCAATATCCATATTTTTCTGAAATAAGATGGATACAAAAATTGGCAAAATACGGTTTCGATTTGTGATTAAATTTTGCGATTAAATTCGATCAAACGACATCCGATCGACAAACGATCGATTCCGTTGGTTCCGGTTCGTCAAGATGGAATTAGTGATGGTCTCTGTTCGCATTGATGTCTGGATCGTGTCGCAGGCTTTTTCGGCGACATGGGGAACAATGCGATTGGTTTTTAGTTGATTGCACCCGAACGGAATCCGATGCACGATCGACGGATCAATCCGGGCTCACTTGACATTAATCAGGTTTTTATCAGGTCACGCAAGCTCGAGTCGGGTCGGATTCGAGTTCAGACTCGGGTGGTTTGGATCTGAGCATTATAGTGGGTGTCTGATGATCTGTTACCCAGGTCTACCTCTGACCAGTGGTATGCTTAGAATAGTGGATTGGCTACCAATTATTGAAAAATGGAGAGGAAGATGTCAGGTTGGAGGGTGGCCATCTTATCACGAGAAGGTCAGATAGTGTTGCTTAAGTCCGTACTCTCGACAATTTCCTGTATTCTTTATGTCTGCATGCCTTCTACCTTCTGGTATTCGTCGTAGGTTGGAGATGATCTTGCACAGAATTCTATGGGGCAAGTCGGGTCATGAGAGGTCAGGGATCCATTTAGTGGTCTGGGAAATAGTTACCCTCCCAAAGATGGCAGGTAGACTTGGGTTTCCTGTCTAGCGACCATGAATGAGGCTTTAATTCTCTAAAGTGGCTCAGTAAGATGCAGGTAGACTTGGGCATAAGTGCGGACTTATGATGCAGACTCATCCATCCTATCTATGGCATCCGGGCCCAAGACAATATACTCCCAACATTTGACCTTATATTCCTCGACCTTTTGGAAAGGAATACGATCGGTGATGACACAGTTTCCTGATTTTATCCACCCAGTTCTTCGTAAAGGTGATTTTTTTTCTTTTTGGATAGACAACTGGACGGGTAATGACCCTTTTTCCACCCATTTTCCATGCCTCTTTGTGTTGGATATGAACAGGGAGGCATGAGGGGTGGACGGTTGGACCCATTGTTGTTGGATGCCTTTGTTTTTGTCGACGTACGATTAGAAGAGTTCCTTCATTTTCTAGAGTTTTTGAGTCATGTAGACGACCAATCCGTAGAAAGAGATCAACGAGTGTGGAAAGACAACATGTTTTCAGCAGGGGCGGACTTACGCTTTGGGCATGTGGAGCACATGCCCCCTCCATTTGTGGAGACCTTTGAATGGTTTTTTGTACCACATCAAAAGTAACCCGATTTTTCATCTTTGCCCCCTTATATCTCCAGTTGAAAAAAAAACCATTGGTGCCCTCCGTGACTCCATCCCACCTCCCTCCTTACGCACCAGGTGTTCGGCTTAACTCCCTCATGCATTTATCGCACCTCGACCTTCCTCACAGACATGCTTCGCTCCTGCTCCCTTGCTAGAGTGTCGCACCACGACTTCCTCTCTAATGCATCACAATCGTGCCTTCCTTTCCATCTTGTCATGCCACGGCTCCCTTGCGGACCGTTGTACCCTAACATTCTTCCCGGATGCGATGTGCCCCGACCTCCCTCGCGGAGCCGCACCTCCAACTCTCTTATGGACACGTTGTACTTCTGTCCTATTTATGGCTCGCGAACCCATCACTTGTCTCCCTAGACCATCTCATGCCTAACTCCCTATTGTTGCAAATGTACATAATGCACTCCAAGTGCATGTAACAAAATCTCTGCTATACAATAACGTGGATAAATTTGATTTTATTCATTGTTATCAAATTTCTAAAATGAAAATAACTTATTTTGCATGTCCGGCTCCCCGCCATCTATTTTTCCTCCTTAATATTTTTCATGTTTCAACAGAATCTCCTCGAAAGTAATTGGCACTACTTTATTAGAAAATTGCACTAGTGCCATTTTTTAATATTTTTTGAAAGATATAAATTTCGATTTAACTTCAAGATATCTTGATATCACTCCAAGCAGAGTCCTTTTTCTTTTTGAATAAATCCAAGGATCTAAGTAAGATAAGAATATATATCCATAAGTTATTTTTTTTAAAAGAAAAAAAGGTGTGTTCGCGAGGAGGGGCTCACCGCATATGTATTATAAACAAACGAAAAGGATTATATCACCTAGAAGACCACAAATTATATTTAGCCTTACAATGAGCAACAATGTTTTCCGGATAAAATCTCCGATTTTTAAAAATTAGGTTGCGCCAGTTCCAGATCGCTCATAGTACCGTAAAAGGAAGGGAACAATCATCAATTGAGTTGCCACCAACTCCCCAAACCGTCGTCCAGAACGACAACGAATCATCCACCCGTAGCCAAGGAATGCTGATTGTCCTTCAAACCTGCTGCGAATACGGGTACACGAAAAAAAGTGGTCCAGATCCTCGATGTTAGCTCCACATCTATCGCAATGCACGTCAGTCATCCCAAACATCCTTCCCCTTTGGTTTTGTCGTTTACTCTGCCTCTTCTGAAGTACCACAGGAATATCTTCACACGACATGAAACCTTTTTGCTCTAGATAATTTTCAAGTCGCGGCGAAAATCCTCCGCCTGTTCTTCCCCCGATCTTCAAAATTCAGCGTAGGCCTTCTTAGTCGAGAGCTTCCCCTCGTCCGAGACAAAATGGTCTTGGCCCTGCGCGAAGCCCATCGAGGGGGGGTACTTTTGTCTACATTGTCAAGAGCTCCTCCAAACGTTGGTCAGAAAGTTCCAATACAAATCCAGGCATCCAGGTCCCAGGAAAACCGGCCTGCAACACAATACAATCCTACGATGAAGCCAAGGCAAACAGTCTCGGAAAGCGCATGGAAAGAACGCCATCAACACTCCAGTCGTCCAGCCAGAACTGAAAAAATTCCCATTACCCAGCACAGACCTTAATTTCGGTACCAAATCAGGTATAACCATCCTGATTCCCTCCCACAATGGATATGCAAAGCGGGTTCGTCTAGCCTTCAGATAGCCCCCCCCACCCCATATATCTCCCGCATAAGTCTGTATTACCCCCTTCGCCATCAATGCCTTGTTCATGCTCTTGACATCCCGGATGCCTAAACCACCCTCCTTGGTCGGCCTAGTGATAGAGTCCCAACTGACCAGGTGCCACCGCTTCCCCTGCTGCCTCCCATCCGACCAAAAAAAATCCTCATCATGCTGTCAATCTTCTTTCTCAAACTCACATGTAGCAATCTCATGGAGTAGAAAAACATGGGGATCGTCGAAAATACGTGTTTTAGCAAGATCAATTTCCTCCATGCGAAAGGGTCAGTGCTTTCCATCCAGCAAGTCGCTGCATTATTTTGTGAATAACCACTCCCCGATCTGCGTTTTTAAGCTTACCCGCAACCAACGGCAAACCCATGTACGAGATCGGCATATCCCCTAATGGGCAACCCAGCATCGATGCCACATTCACACACTCAGCAGTAAACAGTCCAAAGGGGATCACCACCGAATTCTGCTTGTTTATTTGAAGTTCAGAAAGATTGCCGAATATCTCCACCAACTGCATCGAGCTGTTAATATGCTCATTGGATCCAAACAAATATAAGACTGTGTCATCAGCGTGCTGCAATAAAGGAATGGATATATTGCCACAACGGAAGCCATCACACCAACCATCACTTACTTCCCTCTTGACCATAACTGCAAATGCGTCCGCCACAATCACAAACAACATAAGAGCAAGCAGACACCCATGTCTGACCCCCCTCTGAGGTTGGAACCAACCCCCTCCGGTCTGTCGTTCAACAACACTGAGAAAGAAGAGGTAGTGATACACCTCTTCATCTAGGAGATCCAAAGACCCGGAAAGTCGCGTCGTTGCAAAGATGTCCACAAGACCGCCAATCTACACAATCATACGCCTTCGAGAAGTCAATTTTCCACATCACACCTTTCGTGTCTTGTCACCGCCATTCGAGACAGATCTCAGCTGCCATCACCAGTCCATCTGCCATATGTCTACCGGGAGTAAAGTAGATTGCTCCTACGACACGATGCAATCCAGGACTGCCTTCAACCTGTTCGCAAGCACTTTAGCGACAATGAGATAGAGTGTATTCGAAAGGACAATGGGTCTGTAGTCATCGACTCCACATGGGGAGTCCTTGGGCAGGAAGAAGAGAAGCGTATGATTGATCTTCTTGAACCCCATGTGGGCACTCCTGAACTCATTAATCACCTCCAGTACATCTCCATGCAGCAGATCCCAAAACTCATGGTAGAAACCAATAGGGAATCCATTCGACCCCGGAGCTCCATCAGTATCAAGCCCCTAAACAACAACTCTCACCTCGATGCCTCCTCAAAGTGTCTTCGTAGCACACTCCCCACCTGCGCATCTCCAACGACCCTCACCCCCTATCTCGATCTCATGGATGTAGTTCTTCCTTCTATGCCCGGAAGCCATGCTGTGAAAGAATTTGGTGTTCGTGTCTCCCTCTCTCAGCCATTTTTGCCTCGACCTATGACACCACTCGACCTCCTCCTTCTCGTCCTCTAGTAAAATTGCTTCTAGCCACCACGCTCTCTTTCACCTCTTCCTCTTCAAGACCACATTGGTCTGCGATGCCGTCCAGTCTGATCACCTCATGCGCCTCTCGCCTGTGCAATCTTTGCTTAGTCTTCACGTCTTTGCCAAACTCAGTGAGAAAGTGTCTCAGGTCTTCCAGATTTTTAGCAAACTGCACCACTGCAGACCCCTCCACCAAGTAGCCTCTCCATCTAGCACATAAGTTATTAATTGAAGAGATAAACATTAAAAAATGAAATATACTTTGAGGATATAATGATTGGTGGGATTTTCTCATTCTTATTGTTGGTGTTAAGATTGCCAGCAATGTGGAATGTTTATATTTCTTACTATTTTAAATGTGGCGTATGGTTTTTCATTCTTCGAATAAGAGAGCTCGGAATACATGAAAATGAAATATTTGATTTTATTACAAATGATGATATTGTGACTTGTTTTAAAACAAGAAAAACTAGACGGTGACAACTTAAAGTACACATGTGGATTTTCCAAAATTGCTTTATATGTAAAATATCGGAAAAATAGAGTAGCTTATCATTATAAAGACCCTAGGGCTCTCTTAAATAAGAGAAAGCCTCGGGTAAATTACATAAGAGGTAAGGAAATAACTATAATGAGATACAAATATCTCAACACACCCCCTCAAACTGGTGCATATATGCCTCTCATGCTCAGCTCGGAACAACATCTCAGAAATGGACCTCTAGCAAGGGCTTTGATGAATATATCAGTAGTGTTATCTCTAGTAGAAACATGAGAGGTGGATTTTTTTATGAAAAAAAGGGTGAGATCCTGAGATGGGATTCACCACAAAACTTTATATATCAAGAAGATGATACATTACCTGGATCTTCATAAATTAAAAGGCGTGTTACAATGAGCTATAACATTTTCAGGGTAAAAATTTTGCCCCTTAAATATGAGATCATTTCTTCTTCCCCAAATGGCTCATAACGCCGCGAACGCCATGGAGACATCATCCGTGGACTTGCACCACTTAGTCCTCACGGAAGTCCAAAACTCTGCCGAGTCCGAAGTTGACAGCCAAGGTAACGAAATCTCGCCCCCACACCTGCACCGACCTCTAGCAAGTGAAGAACAAGTGTTCAACATCCTCCGTGTGGTCTCTGCATCTGTTACACTGGTTGTCCTGAATACCCAGCAGCTTAGTCCTCCTATGCTTGTCACAAATCCTTCCTCGTCTCAAACACCAAAGGAAGACTTTGATTCTGGTCGGAATTTTACTTGCCTAAATGATTCTCATATCCCTACAGAATTCATCATCCACGATCGTAGATCCCCTCCTAAGCTCTCTGTAGAACTTTGTAACCGTGAATCCCCCCCCCACCATTCAAAGTGATCTCTCCCATGGGTAATGCATCCCGTCGACGGCAACTCTGCATGCATTCTGTCTAAATCTTCAAGACGCTTGTTTGAGAGATTGGTGACAAAGGTCTGCAACCAAGCCCCAGAACATCCCAACTCCAGCACCGTACAATCCTTCAAAGCAACCAACGCAGAAAGTCTCTGAAAATGATCTCTTAGCCTCCCCTCTCTTATCCAATCATCTTCCCAGAAATGAAAGCACTCACCTCGTCCAACCTTAAGTCGCATTCTCTGCTCTACATCTCGGATAGTCGCTCTCACCCCTACCCATAACGATGACTCAAATGGCACTTCTCCGCCTTAAGAGATCCCTTCACATCATACAGTTGCCGCAATAGTCTGTCCACCAATCTGTCTGAGTTGCCCCAGAGTCGGATCGCCCATTTTGCCAGAGTGTCGTATTCATACAAGCAATATCTCTAATACCCAAACCATCATTCTTACATTCTCTCGTCACCTCATCCCAACCAACCCAGATGTAGACCCTACTTATGCTGGTTACCATTTTACCAGAGAAATCTCTTCATCATGGCTTCAATCTTCTTTCTCACACCAACTGGTATCTGCCTAGTAGAATAAAAAAAGGGGTATAGCAGAGAGAATGCTTTTCAGTAGCACTAACTTTCTCCCCTTTGAAAGGGTCATCGCCTTCCATCTCGCCATACGTTGTTCTAATCTCTGAAGAACCACGTCCCAATTAGACCTTGTTGGTGGAAATGAGTGAATTGTTATTCCATAGAACCCTAGGCTCTCTTATATAGAGAGACCTCATGGGTAAAATACAAAAGAGTCCAGAAAATAAACAAGAAATGAGAAACGATACATAATATCATAACATAAGTCTCTATACTCCCCCTCAAGGTGAAGCATAGATGTCTATCATGCTCAGCTTGGAAGAACATCTCTGAAAGGGTCCTCTGAGCAACAGCTTGGTAAATATGTCGGCAGTCTGATCCTCTGAGCTAACGTGAGACATAGATATCAAGCCTCTCTGGATCATATCTTTAGTGTAGTGGCAGTCTACTTCGATATGCTTTGTTCTTTCATGAAATGCTGGATTGTTGGCAATAAACAATGCTGCATGATTGTCACATTGAAGCTACATGGGTAAAGGTACAACTATATGTAGATCTTCTAGCACAGCTCGAACCCACATCGTCTCCGTGCTCGCTTGCGCCATGGCCCTATATTCAGACTCAGCGCTGGACCTTGCAACAAAAGTCTGTTTCTTGCTTTTCCAAGAAACCAAAGAGCTCCCAACAAAAACGGTGAATCCTGAAGTAGACTTTCGATCCTTAGGACACCCTGCATAATCTGCGTCTGCACATGCTGAAATAGATAAATCTGTGCTCTTTCGAAATATCAACTCTGAGCCTGGAGAAGACTTTAGATACCTCAGTATCATGTCTATGGCATCCATATGAACTTATCTTGGCCGCTCCATAAATTGACTCACCCGGCTTACTGCGAAAGCAATATCGAGTCGAGTTATGGTGATATAAAGGAGCTTACCCACCATCTCTCTATGTCTTCTCTTGTCCACTTCTTCAGTATCATTGTCATACAGTTTCATGCTCGGATCCATAGGAGTACTTGATGGTCTACATCCAACCATGCCTGTTTCAATCAGAAAATCTGTAATGTATTTCCTTTGGGTCATCACCAGACCCTGTGCATTCCTGGCAAATTCCAACCCCAGAAAGTATCTTAGGGTACCAAGATCATTCGTGACAAACTGACGGCCCAAGAATGCTTTTTCCCTCTCTACTCCCTGAGCGTCATCTCCTGTAACCAGAATATCATCAACATAGACCATGATGACAACTGTACCTATAGAAGTCTTCTGAATGAACAACGAGTGATCCACATTTGATCTTTTGAATCCCTGTCGTTCAATTAGGTGGGAAATCTTCTGTAACCATGTTCTTGAACTTTGTTTAAGGCCATAAATGGCCTTGTGAAGTCTACACACCATATGACTCTCCCCCTCAACAGTGGTGGTTGCTGCATGTAGACTTCCTCCTGCAGATCTCCATACCAGAAGGCATTCTTGACATCAAGTTGAGATATAGACCAGTCACGTACCACAACAACCGATAAAAGAATGCGAAGAGTAGAGTGACGAACCACGGGTGAAAATGTATCCATATAGTCCACACCATAGGTTTGTGTGAAACCTCTCGCAACAAGTCGTGCCTTGTACCGATCGAGAGTGTCATCCGCATGGTATTTACCTGTGAATATCCACTTGCAGCTAATAACGGATACGAGTGTATCCCCCTTTTTTTGAGCCTAAAAAAACAATGGATGCGCCAGATGGAGCATTAACCAAGCTCCATGTACCACGAGACTGTAAAGCACGCATCTCTTTTTCCATAGCCAATCGCCAACAATCAATCTTCATAGCTTCTTAATAGGTCCGTGGTATATCCACGGAAGACAAAGTCGCAGCAAACCTTTGAAAGTCACCTGTAAGGCGGTGAGAGGACACCTGGGAAGCAAAGGGATAAGACGCGCAAGTCCGTTTCTGCTTCCGAATAGCAATGGGAACATCAAGATCGTCATCCGTTGTACTGGATGGTGCAACCTCTTGCAATGAAGAATCCTGCACATGTCCAATATTTGACCCATTATTAGTAATGACATCTGAACATACCTGAGGTGTGATGGATGCCTTGTAGTCTGAATAGGAACTGACCGACATGTATAGAATTTAGGTAAAAGTGGGACAGGTGGTTGTGGAGATGGAAGTGGTGGTGGTGGCGTAGCAACAGGATCTGGATTGGACTCAGGTGGACTCAGACTAGGAGGAGGAACATAGACATCATCATTGGAAGTGGACGAGACCAACCTGTCACCTGCAGGGGAGAAGTACATAACGGACTCAAAAAATGTAACATCAGCACTGACAAAATATTTCTTGTTTATGGGGTCATAACAACGATAACCCTTTTGAGTTCGAGAGTAACCTACAAAGACACACTTGACAGCTCTAGGAGAGAGTTTGTCAAGTCCAGGAGATAGGTGATGAACAAATGCGACAGTACCAAAGACACGAGTACGTGAGAATAATTCCTTATCAGGGAAAATAATGGAAAGAGGAAATTTCTCACCAAGAAAAGATGATGGCATGCGATTGACCAGATAGCAGGCTGTAAGGACAACATCCCCCCAGAAAGTGATAGGCGCACAACTCTGGATAAGTAGGGTTCGAGTGATGTCAAGAAGGTGGTGATGCTTTCTCTCTGCCACGCCATTCTGTTGAGATGTGTAAGCACATGTGGTTTGGTGGATAATACCCTTAGACGAAAGAAACTGAGAGAGAGAGAGAGAGAGAACGGGTGCAGAATTCCAATGCATTATCTGTACGAACATATTTGACAGTAGAAGAGAAAACATTCTGTACTTCATTAATCAGATTTTTAATAACATCCCCTGCTTCAGATTTATTCTTCAAAAGAAAGACCCAAGATACACGAGAAAAATCATCAACCACAACTAGATAAAACATGTGTCCCTGATGATCAGGTACACGACTCGGACCTCAAATATCAATATGGAACAACTCAAACGGGGAGCTATTGCTCCGACTCTGACGACTAGGAAAGCTAGACCGATGATGCTTTCCTAACTGACACGCTTCACAACGAAATGACGAACTAGGAGATATCTGAGGCAAGAGATGTCGCATTTTTTGGAGCGGGAGATGGCCAAAGCGAAGATGCCAGGTGTACGGAGAGACTGATCCGGGTGAATGTGAAGAGGCGCCAGCATAAGAATTCCGGACCAGACGATAGAGGCCATTCTGCTCAGAGCCATAGCCAATCACCCTGCTCGTTAGTATGTCTTGAAAAATGAGAGATTATGGGTCAAATATAGCACGACAGTGCAAATCCTTCGTAATCTGACTAATGGATAACAAATTCATGGAGAATTCAGGAGCATGTAGAACATTCTGTAGATGCATAGAAGGTGATAAGGTAATCTCCCCCTGTCCAACAATGTGGGAATGAGTCCCATCTGCTATCAGCACTGAGCGGCCATGTGGTATGTCCCTGTATGACTCAAGGCTCTCTCTGCCACGATAGAGATGATGGGTGGCGCCATAATCTATAATCCATTCGGAGAGATCATAAGAAGATGTAAATGCAATGGCACTACCTGAGGTACTGGCAATGGCAGACGAACTAGCAGAAGCTGTAGCAGCAACATCTGAAGATCCACCTGGAGAATCAGTAGACGATTGAGGCATAATATCTCGTAGATGTGCTACAAGCTCTTCGAACCGGTTACTGTAGTGGATGCTGACTGAGACGTGACATGCTCGGCTACACGCACCGATGCTGGGAACCCATGCTTAGAGTAGCATGCAAGGTTGCAGAAAGCAGTCGTCGGTACTCGATCGGCGGGGTCACCTACTAAGGATTAGTCGACAGTCGTGCGACTAGTCGGAATTAGTCGGTCATTAGTCGGTTCTGAATTTTTTAAATATTTTAAATATATAAATTAGTTTTTTATACATATATTCGTATGTATATACATATATTTGTACATTTTATATGACATCATGATGAAACAAAAGAAGTAATTAACTTTAAATATAACATTAAGCATATTACAATATGTTTGCTTTAAAAAAGTGAAAAACAAAAAAAATAAAAAAGGTTGTTGTAAAAGTCGGCCGATTAGCCGGCCGACTAGGCCGACTAGTCGGGTGGACCGACTAAGGGCCGACTAGGCCTAGTCGAGTCGGCTACCCCTCCGACTCGACTAGTCGGGCCGACTATTCAGCCTAGTGCCGACTTTTGCAAGCTTGGTAGCATGTATCCTCTGAGTGGCCTGTGCGATGACAGAATGAACACGGCTGGCGAAAGCGACCTCCTCGGCCACAAGGTCCACGTCCACGACCAGAAGACTGACCACCTCTCCCACGCGATATCGCCATCACCGATGGGGGTGGAGTAGATGTGCTGGAAGAAACAGATATGCGACTGAGCCTCCGATAAACGTCCTCCATATGAGGAATAACGACATCGACAAGTATCTGAGAGCGGACTGCCTCATACTCAGGATCGAGCGCTGCAAGTAGTACGCCCACCATGTTAGCATTCCGAAAGGTCTTCTGTTGCTCTGGTGTCGTCGTGTGTGGTATGATACTATATAGTTTCTCGAACATCCCCCTCAGAGACGTGTACAATGAGTGAAGTGACCGCCCATTTTGCTTCATCGTGGATATATCATGTTGTAGCTGTAACATCTTGGTCTCGTTCCGCACTTGGGAATATATAGCAGCCAGAATATCCCACATTGCCTTGGCAGTGGGCTGATGGAGGACATCATTGGCAATCTTCATCGACAGTGTGCCTGATAGCCAAACCTTGGCATAAGAATCATCGGCCTCCCAAGAGGCATAGATCCCCGTCTTCTTTGACGGCTCATCCTCGGTAAGTATATGCTTCTTACCATTTGACTTCATGAGACTCATGAACTGCATCGCCCAGAGCTTATAGTTCGTCCCATCCATCTCGACTATTGGCGCAGGACCTTTGAAGGCGCATATAGAGGGCATATCGACTTTACTTTCTGACATTTAGCCGGAGATGGAAACTAGGGTTTGTAGACAAGAGACGGTATCTACATCAACCGGATAGGATTTGAGTGCATATGTAGATTTTATGCACTCAAATCCGTCTCACGATATCGGCCGATGAGTGTTGAAGCGGCTGGCAGGGACTCGTGCGGCCGACGGGGCAGGAGGAGGGGATCCGATGGTGGGCTGGGGGTGGGTGAAGGGCTGCGGGGCCCGACGGTGCCTGGCTGGGCCTGGCGGTGCCTGACGGAGGGCTGTAGAGCCTGGCGGAGGACCGGCAAGGGCCCGACAGAGGTGGGCGACACCGCTAAGAGGAGAGAGAGAGAGAGAGAGAGGGTGGGCGGCGGGCTTAAGATGGTAGGGTTAGGGTTTTGGCTCTGATACCATGTTGGTGGAAATGAGTGAATTGTTATTCCATAGAACCCTCGGCTCTCTTATATAAAGAGACCTCATGGGTAAAATACATAGAAGTCCAGATAATAAACAGAAAATGAGAAACGATACATAATATCATAACATAAGTCTCTACAGACCTTTTGAGCTTCCTTGCTACCAAAGGGAGACCAAGGTAGATAATTGGTAGTTCAACAAGAGGAATCAAGCAATTCAACCATTGAAACACATTCTGCCTCCCAGTTCCCCATAGTGATCACCACCGAATTTTGCATGTTAATCTCAAGGATCGAGAGACTACTGAAAGCCTCCACCAACTGCACACTCTTCTGTGCATGTCCTCCAAACCACCCAAGAAAATTAATATATCATTCATGTACTACAACGGGGTATCAATATGTTCCCTAGTCGAAATCCTTTGCACCATCCACCTTCCATTGCCCACTCGAACATGACTGCCAACGCATCTGCAACCAGGACAAAAGGCAAAGGGGCCAACAGGCAACCCTGCCTGACTCCTCGTTGCGGCTGAAAGGAACCACCTTGTGGTCTGCCATTCACTAGGATTGAGTAAGAAGCCGTAATGATGCATCTCTTCATCCACGCAATCCACAACTCATTGAAGGCCCTACATCGCAGAGATGCCCAAAGGAAGTCACAATCATATGCTTTAGCAAAATCAATTTTCTAAACTACCCCTTTCTTATCCGAACGTCTCCACTAGAGACAAATTTCTGAAGCTATAATCAAACCATCAGCCATCTGCCTACCTGGGATAAACGCAAACTGTCCCTGAAGGATGACAGATCCAACACCAACTTCAGCCTATTCTCCAGAGTCTTCGCTACAATGAGATATATTGCATTGGAAAAAGCAATTGGCATGTAGTCCTCCGCTGTCATCGGGTTGTCCTTGGGTAGAAGAAACAAGAGAGCTCTATTGACTTTCTCAAAACCCCTATTGCCATCTCTAAATTGATTCACTACTACACATCTTTTTTAAGCATATCCCAGAACTCATATTAGAACACTGGGAAGCCATCCAGACCAGGAGCCCCTTCTCCATTTAAGCCCCACACGGCATTCTTCAACTTCGCCTCCCCAAAAGGCTCCACCAGACTCTCAGCCAGGGCAGTCGACAACCTATTCACTCCTCTCCCCAGCCAACACACCCTGACCCCCTCCTCCTTCAAGACGCCCACACAAAATGGCCCCTGATCGCCTGACCAACCTGAGCGTCCCCCATCACCCTTTCTCCATTCACCACAATCTCCTGAATGTAATTCCTCCTCCTTCGCCCATATGTCACTGCATGAAAAAATCTTGTGTTTACATCCCCTTCTCTCAGCCACTTCTGCCTGGACTTTTGACGCGAGTCCGCCTCTTCCTTTCTGTCCTCCAGCCACAGCTCTTCCAAAAGACGAGTTCTCTCTGCCATTTCCTCGTTAGTTAAACCCTTTGATCATCTACCCCATCTAGATGGACCACACCGTCTTGCACACTTTTTCTTTTCTCCTTCTGCTTCAACTTTACGGACCTGCCAAACTCCACCATGAACTTCTTCAAACACGCCAACTTGGCCGCCATCCGCACCACTGCTGATCCCTGAGGGTTCCACCCCTCCAAAGTGCTGCCACCTTCTCCCTGAATCCTTTCTCTAGGAGCCACGCCCACTCAAACCAGAAGTAGTATCTTGACGTCGATGACTCTCCTGACGGCCAAATGATGGGCGTGTGATCCGAATGGGCCCGCGATAGAGCCCACGCGTTGGACAAAGGGAATATCTCCAAGCCGTCCGACGATATAAGAAAGTGGTTCAATCTTGAACGAGATCTCATGTTGTGCCAAGTGCATGTGCATCCACTCGCATCAATTACCGTCAACCCAAGTGAGTGTACAAAGTTCCAAAACTCCTTTGACTCCATGTCCTTACCACCACTCCCCTCTGGCCGGTTGTCCAGGAGTAAAGTAAGGTTGAGGTCTCCACTCAGTAGCCACATCCCCAAGACCATGTCCTCTAGAGTCCCCTACATATATGCCATCAAAGAGGCCCTCCCGGCCCCAATGAGGCCGTAAACAATTGTGATCATGAAAATAATCCCGTTCGCGCGCCGCTTAAGGATGATCGTAATAGAGAAATCCGAACTCCATACCCCCAGCTTATCAAAAACATTCCTCTTCCAACTCGTAAAAAGGCCACAAACCGCCCCAACAGCTTCAATCTCCACAAAGTCGAAAGTCACTATCCCCAACGTCCCTCTAGATATTTTCCCCCTTCCTTTCTATTTTCGTCTCCTGCAAAAGAACAATGTCTGCTTTAGCCTCCGCAAGCACATTCCTGACTCCGAGCCCTTTTTTAGGGCGGCCCAACCCCCTTACGTTCAAGGAGACCACCTTCATGAGGATGCCTTGCTTGTCTTCTTGTGGGGTTGCACAATCCCCAAGCATACAGTGAATACTCTATCCAGCACACTGAAGTAACTCGGTCGCCCAATGGGCAAAGAGGCGGCCTCTCCCTTCTCCTCTCTTCTTCGATAGGAGTTAGCTGAGAAATTCCTAAAGCCATTGTTCCCGTTTCCTTGCCAGTCGCCCGCCTTCTCCTCTTTATCATTCACTTTGTCCCTATTCTTTCATAAACTGACCCGAACCTCGTCCTCTCCCGGGGTTTTCCCTCCCCTTCAAGCTTGTGCATTCGAGAAGAAAACTCCAGATCCAAACCAACCGGTGGTGGTTGCGCTCCATCCTCTGCCATTCCAGCGGCAAAAACATTTTCACAGGCTAGAGGACCTACCACCATATCCTCTTGCTCCACTGACAAGCTCAAGATTGCCTCCTCTTCCCAGGCTCCACCTTCCCCTGACACCAAAGATGAGCAACATCCCTCCATGGGTTGCCGACCTGCGAGTTTCCCGGGAGAAAGACCGATTCTCCCTTCTTTCCCTCGAGCACCCCTGACAGCATCTGGGGTTCCTTTATCGTCTTCTCGCCATCCGGGAAAATCCCCATCGCGAAGCGATTAGTCCTTGCTGGAGCAATCACAAGACTAGTTCGGAGTGCTAACAGGTCGGGGTGAGTAATCGGGCTAGCCGAAATTATGAGCGATGCATCCTCTCGGGTCTTGGCCCTTGGACGTTGCGGTCTTTCCATTCGCGGATGCATTTTAAAATTAGAACTTCTTGGGAAAACAACATACCCTTTCGGAAGAGAGCCCCCCCCCTCTTAAAAGCGTCGAACACGATTCAACTCGAAATATCATGAGACGTTACAGCTTCCCCACGAGGCAGTGGCGCTTCCTCTCCCAGCATCCTCGTTGCCACTGCCGCAACCTGTTCTGCAGTACCCCACTCCGCCGCTACCTTACTCGACCGCCCCTTCCCAGCGCTATCTGCTCCGCCTCAACCTTCTTTGGCCCCTCCTTCTCCACCGCATCAATGTCGGCTCCCCGAAATGGCCTACGCTTGTAAAACCTCCCGAGCTCATCACACTTTACATACCTCCCGAGATCATCGCAGCTATCACTGACCGGGATAACTTCCAGCTGAAGATGCAAGCCTTTCTCCCACACCACCCACTATCCTAGGTGTTGAGGCAGAAAGTCTCGCACCCGAACAACAAGGCCTAATTCTTCACCCGGGGAGAGTCCCACGTTCTCTACGACAAGAACATCAGCGATCCCCGCAAGCAACCTCCTAACCTGGCACAACCTTCGCCATGCAAAAGGAATTCCATGCACCCTGATCCACTTCAAAGCCTCGAGGGAAATCCGCCCATCTGACGGATGCAGAGATCGCCACCGGAGGAGTGATCTACCATCGAGAGATAGAGCCATGATCGCGTCCTCACCCGTTCTGCTAATGCCACATGCCAAGACCTTCCGCGGGGATATCGAGCTTATATCCTCGAGAAAACTCGCTCCCGTTGCAAAGCCTGCGTCTAACTATCCCTCGAAGAGGGTTCCCGGACCATGACCTTCACCAACCAGAACTCGAGAGGTTGTTTCCGACCAGTTTGCATTAACCTCGCGCCATGTCCATCACCTGCATGTTGCGCTCTGGTGTGCCGAGCCCAAGCATTTAAAACGGATAGGTTCACGATATTGCCTCTCCCAGTGATCCATCGCACCGCACCGCACTGGAAACATCCTCGACCAAAAGGATTGGTCCTTCTTCCTTTCTGTCGGTCACCCGGTTTTCTTGCTTTATTCCCACCTTTCTGCCTCCTGGATCGGACCTTGACCCAACAGATATCGAATTTGGAAGGCCCAAAACACCCCTTTTCATGGTCGCCACTGTGATCCCTACTCTCTTGGAAACTCCCGCGACCCCATTCACTCCACGCCCATGAGAGACGACATCCCGTGAGAGTCGACCTCCTGCGAGCATCCTCCCGTCAGGAGTACTTCAACGTTCTTCTTCCATATAGTGTCCATAAAGCACTGCTTGTTATGTCCAGAAAGCACTGCTTCAACGTTCTTCTTCCATATCCATGGGAGCTGGATATCAGACCCTTCTGGATCATGTCTCTTGTATAGTGGTAATCCACCTCTATATGTTTGTTCCGTTCATGGAATACATGATTATTGGCAATAACAAGAGCTGCTTGATTGCCGCACAGAAGTTGCATGGAAAGAGGTACCTCACCTGCAAGATCAGTCAAGACCGACCTAACCCACATCATCTCTGTGCTCCCTTGAGCCATGGCTCTGCACTCAGACTCTGCAGTGGATCTGGCAACCACTGCCTGCTTCTTTCTTTTCCATGATACGAGTGAGCTCCCAAAAAAATAGCAAAGCCAGAAGTAGACTTCCTGTCTATAGGGCATCCTGCATAATCTTCATATGCACAAGTTGTTATCGTAAGAGATGTACCTTTATTGAATATAAGACCAGTACCAGGTGAAGTCTTCAAATATCTCGGAATCATATAGACACCATTCATATGAACCTCCCTAGAATGCTTCATGAACGGGCTCACCTTGCTTACAACAAAGGATATGCTTGGCCTGGTGATAGTAGCATAGAGGAGCTTCCCAACAAGCTCACTGTATCTCCTCTTGTCTACCTCCTTAGTGTCATCATCATATAATTTCATGCTCGGAACCATAGGGGTAGTAGCAGGCTTGCACCCTATTATCCATGTCTCAAGAAGAGGATAATCACAAACTTCCTCTGGGTCATCACAAAACCATGATGATTGCTGGCGAACTCTAATCCAAGGAAATAACTGAGACTACCAGGATCCTTAGTCACAAACTGCTGACCGAAGAACTCCTTGACAGCTTGAATGCGCTGCTCATCATCACCTATGACAATAATATCATCAACATAGTATGGCAACTATACCTCTCTATGTCCTCTGAACAAAAAGTGAATGATCTGCAGTGGACCGCGCAAACCCCTAGTGCTCTATCAACTTTGATAGCTTATGGTACCAAGTTTTCGGACTCTGCTTCAGGCCATAAATTGTCTTGTGGAGCCTACACACCTTCTGAGACATCCCCTCAACACCAAACCCTGGTGGTTGTTGCATATATACCTCCTATAGATCTCCACGTAGAAACACAATATTCACATCAAATTGGAAAAGAAGTCAGTCCTGAGTCACCGCAACCGATAGAAGAATGTGCAATGTCGAATGTCTATCCACTGATGAAATGGTATCCTGATAGTCCACCCCATAAATCTTGATGAACTCTCATACTACAAGCCTCCCTTGTAGTGTTTCGCACTGCCATTTGCACCCTACAAGAGAGGCACCTGGAAGAGCAGAGACAACACTTCATGTACCACTAGACCACAAAGCGGTCATCTCCTCCATGGCAAGTCTCCAGCTACTATTCTGTACATCCTTTTGGTATGTTCATGGGATAGTGACAGCAGAGAGTCCCACGACAAAACTCTTGTACTCTCTGAAAGATGATCCAAGGAAATATGAGTATCTAGAGGATAAGTGGCACAGTTACGACATGGCTTCCTCAAGGCAACAGGTACATCAAGATCATTGGCCTCTTTGTTCTCTGGTATCAACTCCTCCTGTACAGTATCTTGTGGTACAAGCATATCACCAGTACCATAAGTAGAAACAATGTGTTCAGTACATACTTGAGGCATGTTGGATGACAGGGAAGGCGCATGAGCAAAGAGGAGAGTAGAGGGCCTGCAAATGTAAAACCGTGGCAGGAACATTGTCAAGGTAGATAGAGGTGGAGGTGGTGGATGAGGCAATAGTGGAGATGACTGTGACTCAACATGAGGTGGTGTTGGTGGACATAACGGAGGTGGTGGAATAAAGACAACCTCTCCAGAGTCAGAGTTAGACAACCTGTCACCTGTAGGAGAGAAATACATAATAGAATAAAAATGTGACATCGACACTCATATAATACTTTCTCCCTATAGGATCAAAACATCTATACCCATTTTGGGTACAAGAATAGCTAAATAACGCACATTTGACAACTCTTGGAGAGAGCTTGTCACGACTAGGAGTAGAACTGTGGATAAAGGCCACAGAGCTAAAGACTCTGGGAGTAAGGGAGAATATGTCCTCGGGAAATGCAATCAAGAAAGAACCTTTTCTCCAAGAACTGTGGAAAGCATGTGGTTCATTCAGCAGCATGCAGTGAGGATCGCATCACCCCAGAACGAATGAGGAGCTCGACTCTGAATCAAAAGAGTCCTCGTGACATCAAGAAGATGATGTTGTATGCGTTAAACAATACCATTCTGTTGCGAAGTGTAAGCACAAGAAGTCTATAATGCCACATAAAAGGAGAAACTGATCTAGAAGGAATGGTAGCAACACCAACACATGGAGGATGGACCACTCTGTAAAGTCCTCTCTACTCGCGGTCACATATAATCACCTTGATCATGAGTATGTCCTAAAATAAAAGAGAAGATAGGTTAAATATGGCACGACAATGTAAATCTTTTGTAATATGACTAATAGACAAATGATTCATAAGAAATGCTGGAGCATGTAAGACATTCTGCAGATGCATCGAAGGGGCTCGGACAATCTCTCCTTGACCAACAATGGGTAGATAAACCCCATTTCCAATTGCCACTGATCTATCAGGAGGGATAGATATGTAAGAACTCTCTCAATCTAAAGACAATATCATCAAGCCAAGCATCGTAAGAAGGAGTCGGAGTAGTCTCTGTCTGCTCAGCTACACAAGTAGATGCATGATACCCATGCTTCAGATATCATGTCTCCTCTAAATGACCTGGACAATTGCAGTGTAAGGATGGGCCATGCATATGTCCTCCTCGACCACGAGATCCTCCTCTGCGAAACGCCGAAACTATGAAGTACTCCCTCTGCCGCGCGAAGCTACCATCGCAGAGGTTGTTCGAGCCATGGTAGTAGATGAAGTAATGATTCTGCTCAGCCTCTTATAGACCTCCATTGGTGGTATCATCTCGTCAGTAAGCAGTTGAGTACATGTTGCATCATACTCAAAGTCAATGACAGAAAGACTCCGATCATAGTGGAATTCTGGTATGCTTGCTGCTACTCAATGCCGGTAGTAATGGGAATAAAACTATGGAGTCGCTCAAACATGCCTTGAAGATGCGAGAAGTGGGCATGAAGAGGCCGACCATTCTGCTTGGTCGAGAATATGTCATAATGCAACTGGAGGATCTTGCTCTCATTCTTGGCTTGCCCATATGTGTCAGCTAAGATGTCCCACATAGCCTTGTTGTGGGTTGATTGACGATGTAGTTGGCAATCTCCGTGGTGAGCATCCTGAAGAGCCAAATCTGTGTATATGCATCATCTTGCTTCCAAGAAGCATTAATTCCAATCGTGTCCGTCGGCTCGAAATCAATCAAAATGTGCTCCTTGTTATGGCACTGCATAAGGGTGGGAAATTGCATGGACCACAACTCATAATTGGTCATATCCATCTTTACGTTGGGAGCTGGGCCCTTGAAAGCATCGGACGACGAAAATATATGTCACCCTTGTACTCTAACATGATAAACAAATTCTGAAAATCCAGAACAAAATCGGGAAGTAGACCATTCTGAGCGAGTCTACACAATCATATGGAGGAGTGGTTGTACGTGTAGACTCATACAACCATCCTCTTCAATCCTTGTTGTAGTCTAAGGCCAGACACCGTGATTTATGTGTCTGAAATCACGATTCCTGGATGAAATTAGATCATATCCGGCTGCAGCAATGTTGGACTAGGGCTCGATGGAGGTGGGGCAACCCACAGGAGATGGGGCGACGACTGGTCAGAAGTGGGGCGGCAACCCGCAAGGGTGGTAGGGAGCGGCCTGCGGGGAGGTGGAGGGGGTCACAAGGAGGTGGGGGTGGCTTGCGGCGCCCGACATGGGTGGGGGATAGGGTTAGGATTTTGGTGAGATACGAGAACTCTGGTATAGAACCGTTGCTCCGATACCATGTTGGAAAAATAGAACAACTTATCATTATAGAGAGCCCAGGGCTCCCTTATATAGGAGAAAAGCCCTTGGTAAATTACATAAGAAGCACATGAAAGAAATAGAAATAGGAAATAACTATAATGAGATACAAATATCTCACGATAAAACATTTTTTATATATCTATATGCATATGGATGTTTATTGTAATTTCTTATTATTGCAATCTTTCTTATTATTTGGTGCCCTACCTAGTCCATCATCCTAGGTCCACCATTGATTTTTAGTGAAGCGTACATATAAAGCGGTGACAGATCTCCACCTCAAGTTGCAAACATTCTGATCAGCGATTGCAATCTTATCTGGAGACTCAAGCTAGCAAGAAGAATTAACATTTTTATGTGGTTGTAGAGAAGGAAGCAGATTTTGATCGTTGTTCAATGATCTTTGCAAGTGTTTCTAACACATGCCCCATGTGTGATCTGCATACAGAAACCGTAAATCATCTTTTCTTTCTTTGTGGGAAGTCTTCCCCTATTTGGCTAGAGTTTGGCTTAGACTGGCTAAATCTTCACAATATAGGCGCATCTTGGGATTCTGTACATGTAGCAAAACATCGCCCCAAAGATGAGCTTCTTCTTACAATAGCAGTTATTTGTTCTTTGTCTCTAGCTAGAAATGGTGCATTCTTTGCCTCTCAATATATCTCATGCTAAGAATCTCCTCGAGTCATGGCTTCTGCAAGTTTTTCTAATACCTTTAACTATATTTGTGGCAGATACCTGACCGTGTTTTCCCCTTTTTTTGGCATAATAAAAAATACATATCTAGTGATTATTGAAGTACACAAAAACTACTTATTTACTTTAATGCATATATTCAAGAAGTATATATCCAACAACTTTTGATCGTAATATCGGATATGTGACTATATGCATATCTAACAAAAATAATTTCAATCTACGCTTGCAATTTAAGTTCTAATACATATCCAGTAATTAAAATATCAACATTAGTTTATGATTTATGTTTCAATGCATATATTCAAGAAGTTACATGATTATAAATGATGCATTACTTAGGATAAAAAAAACATGAATGATATAAGTTATGAGATTACCAAGCATAAGAGGAAATGGCGATCAACTAATAATAATTAGGAACCTAAGAGAAGCACCAACGAGTTGATGATCTACATAAGAGATGGAGCAGCGCAGGAAAGTAACAGTAGGAAATCAAACATATAATCTAGGCATATGCAGAACACATATACGAAGGAGCACACATGAAATCAGTGTGTTCTTCAGGCCGCATGGGCATATGCAACCGCATATGCCTCTGATGTGACCGATTTCCTAAACATATATCCTTTCCCACAAGTTTATTGAAAGCTCCACCTATGCAAATCCTTTCTCTTTGTGGGATTTCTTGCATAATCTTATTGAAATCCTCCAAAAATCTTATTTAATCATTTCCTCTAAATAAATTTGTTGTGTATAAACTGAGATGATATTAAGGATTTCTTCATCAACTATCAATTTTAGCAAAATAATCTGATCCCCAATCTTTGACCTCAATTACACTATCCTTCAAATCCTTATGAATAACCACTCCAACACCATTTGTACCCTTCTCTTTACCTAAATACCATAATTTAAACATGTCTTCTCAATCTCTCTTGCTTTCTATCCAGCCCATTTTGTCTCTTGAAGACGGTACTCGGATCTTCCTTCCCTCATATCTATTATCTCCATCAATTTACCAATCAAAGTGATAATATTCCAACTACCTATATGCATCTTCTTTTGTGACCTCTTTTGGACCGCCTTTTTACTCATGCACGTCTATCATGCGAGAACCCTTGTAAATTTTGGACTACATATGGGCAGTGGCAAAACTAGCTTACTTACTCACATGCATTACTCATGCGAGAAACATTGCAAAGTTTGAACTACATCGAAGAAATGATGTAGTGAACTTCTCAATGCATTCCAACGGTGCAACGCGTCGCTAATAGGGAACGCTCAAACAAAATCCAAATGTTTGATTAAATCCATGTTGAAAGATCTGATTGTTTTACGCTAGTTGTTGGCTACCTAACGTAACCCTCCTCCTTTACACGAGCATGGGACCATTGCGATGACCATCTCCAGCAATTTCCCCAGTTAAATCTAGTTAGAAATGAGTTCTAGCCTCTACTACCTCACGAAGATCAAAGAGGGTCGTTTAAAGCGACCCCCATTTCCTAGAGCGGGAAAAAACCACCTCCACCTGGAAATATGATAATAGAGATTGCTGATAGAATCATCTAGGAAGCAAGGGTGTATGTAAAGTGTGCCACAATGATCCGAAGCCTTGCCGGTTGTTAGCAACAATTATAACTCAACATGAAAGGCCAAGTGCGCATACTGACACCCCATTTTGTTGACACAACATCTCAATCGAAGGAGCAATCAAACATCGTTCTGAGTTGTGACTGTCAATGCCATCATCCTCCAATGAAGAGCATCACCCTCTTAGGATGCCACCATCGTCCAACGAAGAGCATCAACCTCTCAGGATGCCACCAAACGCCATGCTGCTAGAAGAAGTCGGTGTTGCTCCTAGTGTAAAAGTCAGGATCTTCTTTGCCCTATTTCCTTTTCCTTCTGTTCCACCACTTTCATCCAAAGATACACCATGCACTACAACTATCACACCGGCTTCATCCTCTAATGCCCCTTCACAGATAGACCCGCCCGAGAAAAGATATGGCCATATATAAGTCCTACCCAACTCACCTTTCTCTCAAATGGTGATGGAAAAAGCACATAACCACACATTTACACATAATATATGGAACTTGACAAGATCCAATTACCCCACAAACCCCTTCACAGGACACCATAACACCAGCTTCAATGCCACTCCATAAAAGCAAACAGGAAACCATCGAGCCTTAAGCTCCAACCTACTTCAAAATTCTTTTAGAAAGCCTACCTACTTCAAACTTGTTAATGCTCCTTTGCATGTTCATCTTCATAAATCACAAACTCATATTACATTAAAACAAGCATGTGGTCCATACACAAGCCACCTATCATAGAGTAAGACTTTATCAGTGAGTAATAACTAAAGATATCAACTCCAGGTTCTCCTCCATCGATTTATGCTTCTAAATTATGATTGAATGATGTTGAAAACTTTGGAATATATGGGGAATCCATCTCTCTCTCTCAACCCTGCCCATTTATGCATCTTCACTGGATTTCAGTTTTTCAACTTTTAGGAACAAAAAATCCATGGTTATAATTCTATCCCAACATCTTGGGTAAAAAGATTCCTCCTGCCCTCAAGGCAAGATGGTGCAGCATAGAACTCTCCAATGGAACATTAATAAGCCTGTGTTCCTGATCCCACGTAACAAGTATGATCGTTCATGTAGAGATATTTGCCCAGCATCAAGATTCAAACTAGCCAGCATAAAAGGTGATGAGGCTACTCAAACAAGCATAAAATTGCTGTTTGCGTAATTTTTGGCAATTTAATATGTATGCAGTACAATTTCACAACAGGAAACAACTTTTAATGACATAAAACAAATGATATACATAATTTTAGCGAAAAATGAAAATTACAAAAAAAATGCATCTCGAGTACATGCAAACATTTATAAACTGTTTACTGACAAATTATTTGCATTGGAGATTAACAGAAAACAATATAAAAGACCATCCTGACCTCTGCTAGACGATCCTCACAGATACGCAGAAGTGCAATGGATTTCAAACTTATTCTTGCAGAACTTTTGTTGTTGGCAAAGTGGAAAAGACAGTTGACACAATCCATAAAGCAGTCACCAACGACCTGATCGAAGTGCTCCAAGACAACTGCCAAAAACAAAAAACAGAATCCAATTAGAAACCACGTCTAATATAAAAGAAGGGGGAAGATGTTCCAAACTAAGCATAAAATCTAGATTGTGGCAACCAGGACATGAATGGGATTTCTACCTTCTTCCACATTTTCGAATGCGCTTTCAATTATTGACTCTAAATCATCATTAGCAGCTGCAGTGAAGATCATAAACACACTCTTCCAACCAGATTTTATGTTTGCAGCTTTTGATTTTATCATCTGAGTTTCACTAGCTTTAGTTAGTCTCACAACAATATACAAAGGAACTTGTCAAAAGACGAAAAGAGTTCTTAACAAGAAAATATTCACTTTAAGTACCTGAACAATGCAGTCAACTATCAGTCCACGGATAGTTTCGCTACGACTATTTCGTATAAGAATTACAAATGGCTTCAGAATATCATTCTGGAAAGTAAAATTGGTTAGCTCAGCCCGCTCCAAGTACTTCATGCCAAGTTGTCTTAAGAGAGTCAATTGCATACATGGCAATCTTTTCCTCTGGGTGGCTCCCAGCAGTAATAAAATGATAAGCCAAGACAGACCATATTCTAGCCCATACCTGACATCACAAAAAAAACATATTTTGAGAGAAATTATGATTTACTAACAAATTACCAAATTGTCTGTCACATAGGCACTAAAAATTATACTCAAATTTTAAATCGGCAAAATTTGACAAGAATGTTTGCGATTTATTGTAAATTTTAGCATTCTCCATGTGCTTTATCATTCAGCATCATTCAGTGTAGCTATAAAATTAGTCGCCTGTTGCTAGACAATTTTGCATATTGACATATATTCATTGTTGGAGCCAATAAGACTATGTTATGTTATTCCATAGAGCCCTAGGGTCTCTTATATAGAGAGAAAACCCTTGGGTAAATTACATAGATGTACATGAGATAAATAAGAAATACGTAACGGTACATCATAATATAACGTAAACCTCTACAATCCCCCTCAAGATGGAGCATAGATATCAATCATGCTCAGCTTGGTTGCTCATGGGTTCACCCAGACCTATGGGGCGGATTACCAAGATACTTTTTCCCCGGTTGCACGTCATTCTACACTGCGAATTCTTATTGTTGTTGCTACGGTACGTGACTGCCCACTTTTCCAATTGGATGTTAAGAATGCATTCTTGTACGGGAACCTGCAGGAAGAAGTATATATGCAGCAGCCACCAGGGTGTGCTGCTGAGGGGGAGTTTAGGATGGTGTGCTGACTTCATAAGGCCATATATGGTGTTAAGCAGAGTCCGAGAGCTTGGTTTCAGAAGCTTTCAGAGTTGATTGAACAGAAGGGGTTCGTCAAATCTATTGCAGATCATTCTCTTTTTGTTAGGAGAACTCAGAGAGGTATTGTTGCTATTCTGGTTCATGTTGATGATATTATTGTTACCGGTAGCGATGAATAGGATATTCATGCTGCTAAGGATTTTCTTAAAAGTCAATTTGTGACCAAGGACCTTGGCAAGCTACGTTACTTTCTTGGCATAGAATTTGCAAGGAATCGGCATGGTATGGTAATTGACACAAAGGAAATATGTCACTGATCGTCTAAGACAGGCATGACAGGATGCAGACCTGCTACTACTCCAATGGATTCAAATGCAAATCTTATGATGATGACTCTGAGGAGGTGGATAAGAGACGATACAGAGAGCTGGTAGGGAAGCTGTTATATGTTACTATTACCAGACTTGATATATCATTTGTTGTTAGTAGGGTCGGTCAATTTATGGAGCAACCCAGGAAAGCTCACATGGATGCAGTTAACATGATCTTGAGGCATCTGAATCTTCTCGAGGTGCACGCCTTTTATTCAGAAGAGAAACATCCCTCACAGTTACAGGATGTGCGGATGCAGATTATGCCGGGTGCCCTAAGGATAGGAAGTCTACTTCAGGCTTCATTGTATTTGTTGGTAGCTCATTGGTTTCATGGAAGAGTAAGAAACAGACAGTTGTAGCTAGATCTAGTGTTGAATTAGAGGATAGAGCAATGGCCTAAGGGAGCACATAAATGATATGAGTCAAGTACGATATGACTGATCTAACTATTGAGGTGCCCCTTCCTATGCATCTCAAATGTGACAACCAAGATGCTTTATTCATAGTTAATAATCCAGCCTTCCATGAACGAACAAAGCACATTGAATTAGACTGTTATTACACTCGTGACTTGATTCAGAAGGGGCTTATTCTCACGTATCATGTTGCTTCAGAAGATCAGATTGCTGACATGTTTACCAAAGCTCTAGCAAAGGGTCCTTTTCATCGTTGTTGTTCCAAGCTGAGCATGATAGACATATATGCTCCAGCTTGGGGGGAGTGTTGAGATATTTATCTCATTAACTTTCTTTTATATTTTCTTGTTTCTTCTTTCTATGTTATATAATTTTCCCATAGAGCTTTTCTCCTATATAAGAAGGTTCTAGGGCTACAAGGAATACAACTTTTCATTCTCTCATTCCAACAATAACTGATAGGCAAACTCTTCTGTGTTGTTGCCAATATCTCTACACAAGTCGTTGAGTCATCTGAAGAAATGTTAAAAGATACAAAAGCTAATTTGCAAGATTAACCTTTAGCCCCGACAGATCATCAAAGATATCAAGCACCGCCCTGACTACTTTGCACTTTGCCACACCCCTTTCTATGAAGAATATGGTGCCACCCGCGTACTACAATACTGATATTGAAAAATCCTCCCTAGAATAGCCCCTAAAGAGCCCTCCTTCCTCTGCCAACCCAGACATGACGGCCAAAGCATATTCAGAAAGAACGAAAAGCAATGTGACCAAGGGATATCCCTGCCTCACCCCCCTCTGCAGCTGAAAGAACCCCTTTTCATGCTTCACATTCACAAGCACCAAAAGTGAGGAAGAAGTAACGCATATGTTCATTCAATCTATTTAAATATCCGGAAAGCACCTCCTGACTAACAACGCACAATAAACTTCAAGTTCATGATATCATATGCCTTCGAAAAGTTGACCTTCCAGAGGAAACCAATAGTCTCTCTTCTCTTACCAATTGAGACCAACTCTAACGCCATATCCACTCCCTCCAGTAGTTGACACCCCAAAATAAATGTTGTCTGAGCTGGCAGAACAAGATCACCTAGCACTCCTCTGAGTCGGTTGGCCAACACCTAGGTAACAATGTGGTAAATAACATTAGATAATGATATACGTTTGAAGTCATCCACTTGCTCAGCACCTTCCTTCTTCGGGAGTAAGAAGAGCTAAGGATTTGTTAAGCTTCTCTAGTCCCATATTCATAGCTCTAAACTCCAGCATCAGTCTCATGACATCATCATCCACTTACCTCCTGATATTCCCTGTAAAAGAAGAGTGGAAAGCCATCTAGTCCATGTCCACTATCTGCAATGAGGTCAAACACCGCCCTGCGTACCTCCTCTCTAGTAAACTTTGAAATAAATGCCTCCTGCTGACATGGTCCTAAGGATATGCCCCCTATCATTACCATCATCGGAAGACGGTAGCCTCCTGTTGAACCTCTGAAAATGCTCCATGATTGCCGCACAAATTGCCCCGTCTCCCTAGACTCTTCATTCTACCTGCAAGTCATATATCATGCTCCTCCTTCTACTTGCCACGACATGAAAGAAACGTGTATTCGCATCCCCCTCCTTCACCCAATTCTGTCTAGATCTTTGACGCCACTCCACCTCCCTTCGCTTATCGTCTTCAGCAACCACCTGATGTTGCGCTCCTCTTGTTTGCATCTCCTCACTGCTAAGGTTACAACCATCTTCGATCTCATCCAGTCTAGCAATCTCCTCGACAGCATTGTAGTATCTCTCATCTCTACTCCGACGAAACCTCGTGATCTTTTGAGACAATTTTTTGTTGTTGATCCCTTCCCATGCAAGCCTGCAATGAGCTCCAACAATTCGCCACCATCTCTCTGAATCATCATTCAACAACCATGCTCCTTCGAACATGAACATCGACCTTGAAATCGTCCCCTCGCCTGACTCCTAACATATCAGTGTGGTCCGATCTACTAACTCCCCAACACAGTCCAGGTCCTTCAGAGGACCCAACCCGAGTTCGGAGCCGAAAAAAAGAGAAAAGAAGCCATTTCATCTTGAAAAGATACCCACTTCCCTTGTCTTAACCGGATTCAGAAAAAGACCTGAACAAAAGGCTCCAATGGAGCTCCCCATTCGAATCATGTTAACTGCAATCGAGATCAGATCTAACCCGACAGTGCTGATGACGGTCGGCCCTTCACCTCTCAAAATATCTCGCCCTCTCGAAGAAAGAGGCACCCTTCTCTCCAAAAAAAAAGGAAACCCCTGGAAAGATCCCGCAACGCTCGATCGAAAATCGCGGGGTGGAAACGCCCAATCAACCCGAGAATCCCACACGACACAGTGTTGTGTGGCCGTAACGACTACCAGAGTCACCAACGACAACCAAACCTCCACCTGCATCGGTCCATCGATCGGAATCGTGGAGGCTTCTACCAATTCCAACACTGAAGGTAGCGCTTCCCGACTCTCCTCCGCAACTGCCAGGAGGAGGACGAAGTTCACCCTTCCGACAAAGAAGACCACCTCCGGCGACACTGTCCTCCGAGGACTATTCATCAGTACAACGACATCCCAATCTTCGTACGGATGTAGCCCCGATCAATGCACCTTCTCAACCTCACCCACCTTCCGCAACTCTTTCTTAACAGCTCGGAGCAAGGTTCAGAAATGCCGTATGCATTATTCATTCGGTCATGCAGTTTAAAGTGAGTAAGCGGATATGCAGATGAATATATGGAGGTATATGCGGTTTATAATAATTTAATTAAAATATTAAAAAATACAACAATAAAATGTAATTATATAAAAAATGATGACCTAACAAAATCCAAAATCAATATTTTCAAATAAGATAATATAATCAATAAGATATATAAACATAATATTATAAACTGATTATTTTTTAGTGTATATTTTGAATTTAATGCATATATATACACATAAAAATTTGGATTCAACAAGAAACACATGAATTCTATAAGAAAACATCTAATGTATAATAGATCCTACAGATAACAAAAGCTAAAGAATAATCATAGGCAGACAAATCATACACCCAAAATTATATACATATATATATATATATCTAAGGGACAAAACTTGATGACACAAAATATAGGGGAAAATTGTATTTGCATATAAAATTTAGTAGAAGCACAAAAATGTAAAGTGCAGACTGTTAACCAATTAATTCAAGTTTTATTCGAAGAATAGGATGAATTTCATTAGATAGAAAACTCAAAAGGCAATAGACAATTCATTAATAAGTGTTGAATACAATGGAAAGATATGGATATGAGGAAAAAATACCTTAGATTATATTCTCAAATGCAACATATACAACAATAATGAAAAGATGCATCAATGTAAATGATGATATAAGAGTTGCTCAGAAAAAAAATCGAGTTACTGTGCCATCAACATGTTATGGATTAACATGAATCCTATATGCAAGTCCCTTGTTCAGATATGTGGAGGCATATGCGGCCACATATGTCGCATATTCGGACTGCATAAGCGACATATGTGCTTCGGTCAAGCGACTGAATAAGCATATGCGTCCGCATATGCGATCGCATGGATCGCATTTCTGAACATTGGCTCGGAGGCCCCAGCACCTCATCGGAAGCCCCTTTACCTCCAACAGCCACTGCGAGGGAGACTGCTCTGCCCCATCACGTAATTGTGGCCTTCGCCAACTCACTGATGGTGGAAACAACCCACCACCATGGGTCAAAAATCTGGATAGCTCCTCTGCCTCCACACCACGGACACAAAGAGCCATTGAGAGAGCCAGATCGCATCCTCCACTCACCCAGTCATGTGCCCTAACTCTGTGATCGTGACCACTACCCTCAAATCTTCGTTGGAGCCCTCCTGAATCAGGACACCATCCACAAGGTCATCATCAAGTTTCTCCACATCATCCTTCTTCTTCAGCCTAAAACCGTCGTCGACAACCATCTTGGAATTCCCTGATGGACATTACTTTCGAAGATGACTCTCCTCCCTGTATCGGTAGCAAATCGAATGTCGCGTAGGACACCATCTCACAAGGTGGCCCATCATGCCAAACTTGAAGCATCAGTGACCAAAAGGAAGAGTCACGTTGCCCCGAGGGCAGCCAACCACCGTAGCACGACCTCCTCCTTCGGCACGAAACCCTCTAGAGGCGACCCTCATCCTCACCTCAACCCTCAGCATCTCCAGCTACTGAACAGGTGGCCGCCCAACGTGCCCCTCCAATTCAAGAGGTCATTTTCCCTCCTCCGACCCCTCTCTCCGCTTCAGAGCCATCTGTTAGCTCCTCTTGTTTTCAGTTACACGGATTCTTTGTCTCCATTCAAGTCTATTTTGACTCATACTCAGACTTAGATCCAAATTACTAAAATCCCTTCAAATAGTCTATGCCAGCACTTCTTGGGCCTTTATCATCCTCTCTTAACCGTTTTAACATCTCAAATCTCGCTTAACATCTCAAATCTCCCATCTTCTAACGGGTGCATCAGCGAACCTCCTTTGTAAATGGCAAAACCACCTTCAATAGTTCTCTCTCCTCTTATGCTTCACTAACTTTCCTTCTTATCTGAATCCGATCTTTTCGTATATGACCATAAATCTATCGTAGCACTTTCATTTCTAATACTAGCATTCTCTACACATGGCTATGGCTCACAGACCAACAAACAGCCCAGATAATGAGGAGAGTAGCCATAGATAGCCCATAGCCAATGTAAAACAGCCGAATTTTCCAACATGAATTTAAATAAATGATGGACGTTGAGCAGATGGTCGATCAACCTCACTCGACAGCGTCATGCTATACTTCTCTGAGTCAACTAAAGGGAAGTACTAATTATTTATTGATTATGGACATGCTACTCATTCTCAACTTAATTGCTTCCCTCCTCTGAGGTTGTGTCTCAGATTTTGATCTCCACTTATCTAGTCGCCATCCCCTCATCTCAGTAATCCGCAAATCATTGCTATTTTTTGGTCACTTGATTGACCTGGCATTCACTGACATATCGGCTTGTACAAATCCACAATGCCCTTTAGATAGAATAGCTTCAATTCTAATTGTTGAGATATTCATATCTCTTTATATTTATTTCTTATTTCTCTTTCTTCCGTGTACCTCTCTTGTAATTTACTCAGGGCTTTTCTCCTATATAAGAGAGTCCTAGGGTCTCAATAAACTTATACTATTCTATTTTCTCCAACATGGTATCGGAGTAATGATCCTAGACCGAGGTTCACATATCCCACCCAAACCCTAACCATACATGCATCCCCCCACCCCCTACGCCATCGTCGCGGACTCTCCAAGCCACTGTCGATGCTTCAGCTTCAGGCTGCTGACATCCTCCCGGCCACACCATAGGTCACCGCCGAGGCTGCCTCCGGAAACCTAGTCTGTTGTCAGTCCCTCCGACCGTTGTGCAGGCAGTCCCCATATTGCCCAGGCCCCTACCAGACCCACCCAGGTCGTCGCTGACACTCCCATGCATCTCGCACATAGCTATGGTTTGATCTGAATCGATCTGATTTTGATCGGAAAACACAATTTCAGACCTATAGATCATGTTTTCTGACCCTAGAGAGTAGGGAAGATTGATGAGGATGGTTGTGAGAGTTTACACGTACAATCAATCCTCTGTATGATCGTGTAAACTCGTTCATATCGGTCTACTTCCAGTTGAGTTCCGTTGGTTGGCTGTTTTTCCATCATGTCAGAGAACCAGGGTAATATTTTTTCGTCTAGTGCCTTCAAAGGCCCAGCTCCCATCGTAAAGATGGATGGGACCAACTACGAGCTGTGCTCCATGCAGTTTCGCACCCTTATGCAGTACCATAACAAGGAGCATATTTTGACTGATTCTGAGACGACAAACAAAACTGGGGCTAATGCTTCTTGGAAGCAAAATAATGCATATGCATAAATTTAGCTCTCCGGGACACCCACCACGAAGATTGCCAACAACATCGTCAATCAACCCATAGCCAAAGCTATGTGAGACATCTTAGCAGACACATAAGGCAAGTCAAGAATGAGAGCAAAATCCTCCAGTTGCAGTATAGCATATTCTCGAGCAAGTAAAATGGTCGACCACTTCATGCTCACTTCTCTTATCTTCGAAGTATGTTTGAGTGACTCCATAGCTTTATGCCCATTACTACTAGTACTAAGCAGTAGCAGGCATACTAGAATACCACTATGATCAGAGAGTTTTTGTCCTCTTTTGACTCTGAGTACGATGCAACACATACTCAATATCTTACTGGAGAGACGATACCACCGATGCAGCAGGAATACAAGAGGCTGAGCAGGATCACTACTTCGTCTACTATCGTAGCACAAACTCTCTCTGTGATGACAGCTTCTCGTGGTAGAGGGGGTACTTCACAGATTTGCGGGCGAGGATCCCATGGTCGAGGAGGACGTTAGTGTGTCCCATGCTCATATTGTCACCGTCCAAGACATTCGGAGGAGACATGCTATCTGAAGCATGGATATCCTACGTCTGCCCGTATAGCTGAGCAGATAGATACTACTCCGGATCTTTCTCATGATGTGAGGCTTGGTGATATTGTCTCCAGATTGAGAGAGATGATTACACTGCCCACCCCAACGACAGGATCTTCAGATGTTGCAGTTACTGCCAGAGTTTCTACCAGTTCGTCAGGTATTACTTATGCACTTACCAGTTGTAGCAGTTCAGATTTGACTGATTGGATCATGGACTCTGGAGCTTCTTATCATATGTGTGGAAATCGAGCTCAGTTTACTTCTTACAGATCTATCCCTCTTGGTAGATCTGTGCTAATTGCCAATTGGGCTCATCTACCCATTGTTGGTCAAGGGGAGATTGTCCTAACTCTCCCGATGCGCCTGCAGAATGTCTTACATGCTCCAGCATTTCAGATGAATCTTTTGTTTATTAGTCAGATTACAAAAGATTTACATTGTCATGCCAAATTTGACCCATCTTCTCTTGTGTTTCAGGATACTCACGGGCAGGGTGATTGGATGTGGTCGTGAGCAGAGAGGCCTTTACAGACTGGTTTAGCCTCCGTGTGCCGGTGATGCTACCATTCCTTCTGGGTCTGTTTCTCCTTTCATGTGGCATCTTCACTTTGGACACCTTCCTCTGCAGAAGTTGTGTCATGTTCCCCCTCAGATCTCTACTCGTACTACCTTGAAGTGTGAGGCATATCAGCTTGGGAAGCATCATCGTTCTTCTTTTTTGAGTCATCACAGTAATCAGTCGTTTGAGTTGTTTCATTTTGCCATATGGAGTCCTAGTCGTGTTCCCGATCATCAGGGACATCGGTTCTATATGGTTGTTGTATATGATTATTCTAGATTATCTTGGTTTTCTTGCTAAAGAATAAGTCTGAAGCTAGTCATGTCATTAAATCGTTTCTTACTGAAATTAAGAATATTTTTTCTGCTAATGTGAAGTTTATTCGCACTGACAACGTCTTGGAGTTTTTCACTTTACAGATGTCTGACTTTCTCAGATCTCTTGGTATTATTCATCAGACTTCTTGTGCTTACACTTCACAGCAGAATGGTGTTGCTAAACGCAAACACCATCATCTTCTATATGTCACGAGGACTCTTTTGATTAAGAGTCAAACTCCTCATTCGTTCTGGGGTGATGCGGTCCTCACTGCATGTTACTTGGTGAATCGCATGCCTTCTAATGTCCTTCGAGAAAAGGTCCCTTTCTTGATTGTGTTCCCCGAGAAGGACCTATTCTCCCTTACTCCCAGGGTCTTTGGGTCGGTGGTATTTGTCCACAATTTTGCTCTTGATCGTGACAAGCTCCCTTGAAGAGATGTCAAATGTGTGTTCGTTGGCTATTCTCGTACCCAAAAAAGGTATAGATGTTTTGACCCTGTAGGGAAAAGGTATTATGTGAGCGTTGATGTCACATTTTTTAGTCTATTATGTATGTTTCTCCTACATGTGACAGGTTGTCTAATGCTGACTCTGGCAAGGATGTCTTTGTTCCACCACCTCCATTATATCCACTAACAACAACATCCCATGTTGAGTCTCAATCATCCACTTCATCCACCACCTCCACCTCCGTCTACCCTGACACAATTCTTGCCATGGTTTTACACTCGCAGGTCCTCTACTCACCCCTCTGCTCATGTACCGTCCGCGTCATCCAGTACACCTCACATGTGTAATGAATGCATTGTTTCTACTGATGTCACTAGTTATATGTTTATTCCCAGGATATTGTACAGGAGGAGCTGATACTAGAGAATAGATAGGTTGATGACCTGGATCACCTATTGAGCTTGAGGAAGTTGCGTCGTAACGGTGCCACTTATCCTCTAGTTGCGTGTGTTTCCTTGGACTATCTGTCATAGGAGTACAGGAGGTTTGTTGTGGGACTCTCTGTTGTTACTATCCCGCGAACATACCAAGAGGCTGTATAGGATAGTTGGCAACTTGCCATGGAGGAGGAGATAGACGCTTTGCAGTCTCGTGGTACCTGGAGTGTTGTTTCCGCTCCATCAGGTGCCTCCGTTGTGAGGTGCATATGGATCTTTACGGTAAAGCAACGGGCAGATGCCAGTGTGGATCGCTACAAGGCAAGGCTTGTAGCATGTGGGTTCACGCAGACTTATTGGGTGAACTATCAGGATACCTTCTCACCAGTGGCCAAACATTCGACATTGCGCATTCTTCTATCAGTTGTTGTTTCACAGGACTAGCCTCTTTACCAACTTGATGTGAAGAATGTGTTTCTATATGGAGATCTATATGAGGAGGTATATATGCAGCAGCCACCAAGGTTTGCTACTGAGGGGGGCTCTCAGAAGGTGTATAGGCTCCACAAGACGATTTACGACATGAAGCAAAGTTTGAGAGCTTGGTACCAGAAGCTTTCGGAGTTGATAGAGCACCGGGGTTTGCGCGGTACACTGCGGATCATTCACAATTTGTTCGAAGGACACAGAGAGGTATTGTTGCGATTTTAGTCTATGTTGATGATATTATTGTCACAGGTGATGATGAGCAGGGCATTCAGGCTGCCAAGGAGTTCCTAGGTCAGCGGTTTGTAACTAAGGACCTTGACAATCTTCAATACTTCCTTGGAATAGAGTTCGCCAGGAACCAGCGTGATCTTGTGATGACCCAGAGGAAGTTTGTGACTGATCTTCTACTAGAGACAGGTATGACAGGGTCCAAGCATGCTACTTCCCCTATTGATCCAAGTATGAGATTATTTTTTTATTGTAAATAGGGTGATCCCCCAATGTGGGGATCACTGCCGCATATATTCCACTAAAAAGAGTTTAGAGTACATTAGTACATTACCGTGAGATCCAAAAATTATAAAGTGCCTTACAGTGAGAGGCCACATTCTCGAAGTAAAATCTTTGGTTCTCGAAAATAAAGTTGTTTTGTCCTGCCCAAATGGTCCATAATGCAGCAAATGCCTTCGAGCAGTCGTTGGTAGAGTTGTTGCCCATCGTCTGTATTGATCTCCGGAATTTTGATGTCCCTTCACTCTTGATCCAGGGTATCTCTTTCTCCCTCCACACTCTTCCCGGCGTCGAGCACTTGAAGAAAAGGTGTTTAGAGTCCTCCATCTCCTCACACATGTTACACTTTGTATCCTCTAGACCGAATAGTCTTCCCCTCCTTGCTTTATCACATAAACAGCCTCTTCTCAAACACCACAGGAAGACAATGATCCTGCATGGTATCTTTGACGCCCAAATGATTTCCATGTCTTGGCACAAATCCACATCTCGTTCCTCTGCCCTATGTCTCATCTCAGACCTTCTTTACTGAGAATTTCGAGCCCACCCACTGAAAATGGTCACTGTCCATCAAGAAATCCCAGGAGATGGGATTTTGACCTGCAGCCTGAGAAAGTCCTCCACGTGCCGGTCCGATATGTCCACTAGAAAAGGCGGTGTCCACGTTCCAGTATCCGTCATCTAAGAAAGAGTGACCACCTTCAATGCGGCCAATGCATAAAGGCACGAAAATCTATCCTCAAGCGAGCCGTCCCCTGTCCAATCGTCACGCCGAAATCTGAAGATGTGACCATCTCCCACCTTAGGCCATAGTCTTGAGGCTAACCACGACAAGACTTGGGGAATACCAACCCATAGCGGTGACTCAAAAAGAATTCTTCCAACCATGAGTTCACCCCTGACCTCATAAATCTTCCTAACAAGTTTGTCATCCAGTGTGGTTGGGGACCCCATATGCGAGTCACCCGCTTGGCGATGTGCGCCTTGTTCATAGTTTCCACATCATGGACTCCAAGACCCCCGTCGTTGCATCCTCTCGTGACCTCGTCCCAACTGATCAGGTGCATTCTGAGCCTCTGTTGCTTCCCATCTGACTAGACGAATCTCCTCATCATAGTCTCTATCTTCCTTCTGAGCCCCATCTGCAATAGTCTAGTAGAGTAAAAGAATATTGGTATAGTCAAGAGCACATGCTTCAATAGGACTAGTTTTCCCCGTCTGGAGAGCATGGTCTCCTTCACCCTGCCAGCATCTATTCCACCCTCAGCACCACCATATCCCAATCAGCTTTCTTCAGTTTCCTAGCTACTAACGGCAGTCCCAGGTATGAGATAGGAACGTACCCCAGAGGGCAGTCGGTCATCTCAACTACTCTGGCACAACTCTGCTCCATTCAATTCGAAGGTAATAACCGTCGACTTGCGGTTGTTGATCAGGCTACCGAAAATCTCAACCAACTGAACTGTATTTTTATTTTGAGTTTATGTGCCCTCGAGGAAGAGTATAGTATCACCCGCATACTGCAATTAGGGGATTGAAATGTCCCCATACGGTATTATTCGCACCACCTAGTCTCTATCGCCTACCTGAAGAGAACTCCCAAAGCATCTGCTACAAGAACAAACAACAAAGGTGCTAGGGGACAACCCTATCTCACGCCTCTCTGCAGTTGGAGAAAACCTCCCTCATATTTGTCGTTCACCAGGATAGAGTAAAAACATGTAGTGACGCATCGCTTCATCCAATCAATCCAGGATTGAGGGAAGCCTCTCATCTGCAAAGACATGCACAGGAACCTCCGGTCGACGCTGTCATAAATCTTTAAGTAGTCTATCTTCTGTAGAGTCCCTTTCTTCTTCGATCACTTCCAGTCAAGGCAAATCTCCGAGGCCATCACTAGGTTGTCTGCCAATTGCCTCCCAATGATGAATGTCAACTATCCCTGTAGCACAATCGACCCCATAATCCCCTTAAGCTTGTTGGCCAGAATCTTAGCCACTATTAGGTAGATTGCGTTGGAGAGCACGATGGGTCTAAAGTCCTCCACCCCCATGGGTGTGTCTTTCTTTGGCAGAAGGAACATCAACGTCTTGTTGATCTTCTCGAAGCCACTGTTTCCCTCCCTGAATTCATTAAGCATCTGCAACACCTCCTCTTTCAACATGTACCAAAACTCCCGGTAGAATAAGACTGGGAAGCCGTCCGGACCAGGGGCCCCATCCGCATTCAAGTCCCATACCGCTCTCTTTGCCTCCACCGAAAAAGGAGCCATTAAACTACCTTCTTGTTCAGCCGTCAAGGTTTCTACCCCTCTCCCCAGTCACCCCCTCTTTTTCTCTGTGTCGCTCGTACGAAGTGCCCCCGTAGAGCTCTCCCGATTGCCGCCTCCCCTGACACGCGGACTCCACCCACATCTATCTCATGTAGAAAGTTCCTTCTTTGTTGTCCTGAAGCTATAGAATGGAAGAATTTTGTATTGGCATCCCCTTCTTTTAGCCACTTATATCTGGATCTTAGTCACCATTCCATCTCTACTTTTCTGTCTTCCAACAGTAACTCCTCCAGTAGCCCCTGCCTCGCCTTGAACTCCTCCTAATCTAGACCTCTGTCATCGTCTAATCCATCCAGTCTTGTAACCTCGGCCTGAACCTCCACCCTTCTGGTCCTCCGCCTCTTCTTCACTTCCCTCCCAAAAGTAGTGAGGAAGAGCCTTAGGAACGTGAGATTCACTGCCAATCTCGATACCGTCGAGCCCTCTGGAGCGTTGCCTCGCCAGTTTGCCTCCACTGCCTCCCTGAATCCTTTCTGTAACAGCCAACTTCTCTCAAAACGGAAGAAAAATATGCTTCTCTCCTCTCATGACGCCCACAGAATTGGCGTGTGATCAGAATGCGCCTACGGAAGAGCCCAAGTTCTCGAAAGGGGAACATCTCCTCGCTCTTCGGTGACAGGAGGAATCTGTCCATTCTGGATCAAGATCTTACATTGTGCCAAGTGAAGGCGCAGCCCGCCGCATCAACGATCGACAACCCAAAACTGTGAACAACACCCCGAAAGAAACACAACCCTTTTAAAGTGGAGTGGTCCGCTCAGTTCCCAGGTAATTCGAATCACTCGGAAGAAAATCCGAGCAACAATACATCATGGAGGGATGCAATCATGAATCAATTAAGTGGTTCGTTAAAACTTATTATCGCACTTTATTCTATTTTAGATTTATACATGAAACCACCTCTATAACCGTACGTTGCTTCCGCTACGTAGCATGTATGAAAAGAACCTAGGTCGTTCAGGTGGCAACTAATATTACATCTTTCTAGAAAACACAGCATTAACATCAATCATGCAGCAAAACATCACGTCACTTCACATCTCCATCGGCCACTACAATTCGCAGTTCATTTAAAAAGAACAGCAGAATGCAATTTCATTTCAAAGGAGACATGTTAAAGGGATAAACTGAGATATATAATTATGAAAGATCCAAGTGTTCTCTTATATAGGAGAAAAATCCATTGGATAAATACAAAAGATAAATAAAGAATTACAAAAGATAAGCAAAAACAGGATTATCTCAACACTCCCCCTCAAGCTGGAGCGTAGATATCAATAAGACTCAGCTTGGAACAACATTTTTGATAAGGTCCTCTTGCCAGAGCCTTTGTAAGTATATCTGCCGTTTGGTCTCCAGAGCCGACATGTGTAGTAGTGATAAAGCCCTTCTGTATCATGTCACGAGTATAGTGGCAATCCACCTCTATGTGTTTCGTCCTTTCGTGAAAGGCTAGGTTATTTGCAATGAAGAGAGCAACTTGATTATCACACTGGAGATGCATGGGAAGAGGTACTTCTATAGTTAGATCAGTAAGAACAGATCTGACCCACATCATTTCTGTACTAGCATGTGCCATAGCCGTGTATTCGGATTCAGCACTTGATCTAGCAACCACCGTCTGCTTCTTACTTTTCCACGAAACAAGAGAATTTCCTATAAACACAGCAAATCCAGATGTAAACTTTCTATCTTTTGGGCACCCAACATAATCTGCATCTGCGCATGCCGTTACTGATAAAGATGTGCCTCTGCTGAAAAGAAGTCCAGTACCAGGTGAAGTCTTCAAGTATCTTAGAATCATATGGATTGCATCCATATGTGCCTGTCTGGGCTGCTCCATAAATTGACTTACTTTGCTTACTGCAAATGCTATGTCGGGCCTGGTAATGGTTACATATAATAGCTTGCCAACCAGCTCTCTGTATCTTCTCTTGTCGACTTCCTCGGTATCATCATCATACAACTTCATGCTTGGGTCAAGTGGGGTAGTGGCAGGTCTGCAATCTGCCATGCATGTCTCTGAGAGAAGATCTATAACATATTTTCTTTGTGTCATTACAAGACCCTGCTGATTTCTGGCAAACTCTATTCCAAGAAAGTAACGTAAATGTCCAAGGTCCTTGGTCACAAACTGCCGACCTAGAAAGTCCTTGGTATCCTGAATGCCCTGCTCGTCATTCCCTGTAATAATAATGTCATCGACATAAACAAGAATGACTGTAATACCTCTTTGGGTCTTCTGTATAAACAAGGAGTGATCTGCAGTTGATCTCACAAACCCCCGCTACTCTATCAAGTCCGAGAGCTTCTGGAACCATGCTCTTGGACTCTGCTTGAGGCCATAGATAGCCTTGTGTAACCTGCACACCTTATGACTCTCCTCCTCAGCAGCGAACCCAGGTGGCTGCTGCATGTAGACCTCCTCCTGTAAGTCACCATAGAGGAATGCATTTTTCACATCAAGCTGATAAAGAGGCCAATCTCGTATTACAACAATAGCAAGGAGAATACATAAAGTAGAATGTCTGGCAACTGGGGAGAAAGTATTGTGATAGTCTACCCCATATGTCTGGGTAAACCCTCTTGCCACAAGTCTAGCCTTATAGCGATCCACACTCCCATCCGGACGGTGTTTCACAGTAAACACCCATTTGCATCCCACAACTGATGCATCAGTAGGAGCAGAAACAAGACTCCACGTACCATGTGACTGTAGCGCAGCCATCTCCTCTTCCATGGCTAACCTCCATTGACTATCTTTGAGGGCTTCCTGATACATTTTCGGTATCTGTACGGCTGATAGTGCTAATGTAAATCTCCTGAAATCCTCTGACAGCCTATTCAAAGAAATCTGGGCTGCAAGAGGGTAAGTAACTGCATGGACCATAACTCATAATTGGTCCCATCCATCTTAACGATGGGAGTCGGACCCTTCAAGGCTGCGGTCGAGAAAATGTCACCCTTGGTGTCAGACATGATGATAAAATAGCCAAATAACAGACTTCAACTGGGGTAGACCGATATACTCGAGTCTATCAAATCATAAGAAGGATTGTTCATGTGTATTCATACCATCATTCTGGACGGCTCAACAGATAGGGATCCGGGGACCTGATGCTCTAGGGCACGCTTAGGCGCACAGATTGGTGGCTCGTGCACAGCCCGCACGTGATTTGGAAGTTGGGCCTACGAGCGCACATGGAGCGCGAGGTGCACTGGAGGGGTCGGGCGCAGGGAGGGCTCAGAGTGCACAGGGTGCGCGAGGTGCATAGGCCGCGACGCGCGGAAGGGCGCAGCGCGTGGGAGGGCGCAGCGCAGAGATGAAGGCGTCGGCGACGCTTTTCCTTCTTCCTCACGCGGCGGCGGCAATGAAGCCGGAACGCGGGAGCGCGTGGCGGCGCCCGCGCGCTGGAGGCGCATATGGTCGCGGGAGCGTGCGCGCACGCAGGGCAGATGAGCGCACGTCGGCGCAGCACCGCGCGCAGGGACCCGCGTAGGCCGCGGGATGGCAGCGCTGGCGGCGCTTCCTCGAGGGCTTCGGGCGGAAGAGTCGTGCGATGTCATGAGAGGTTCACGTGCGGGATAGGTGTGGGGATTAGGGAAGGGAGTTAACGTGGCTCTGATACCATGTTAAAGGGATAAACTGAGATATATAATTATGAAAGATCCAAGGATTCTCTTATATAGGAGAAAAAACCCATAGGATAAAATACAAAAGATAAATAAAGAATTACAAAAGATAAGCAAAAACAGAAATTGGAATTATCTAAATAATAGGGATTATCTCAACAAGACACAATGCACGCAAGCATTCTATCATATCAGGGGCCCTAGGGGAGCGGTCCATAGAAAATTTTAAATTTTCAAAAAAGTAACTGACCTAAGTACTCCTGGAGGGCCTTGTGAAGGGCGGGGAACTTCTTCGGGGAGCATTCCTTGAGCATGGACTCGAAGGAACGGGCCACGAAACCCCCCGCCGCGCCCGCCATGGTGAGATCTCCGGATCGATCGCTTCAATGGGAAGGGGAAACAGGATCCCTTCACGCGATCTGGCGGAGATCGATGGATAGCAGATCTGAACGGACGGATCTGAGGGGGAGAAGTGTGAGGCGGCGGCCGGGTCCAGTCGTTGTGAGCTCTGGGCGGTGGAGAGGGGGAGTGTGGAGGTCGTCGACGGTTCCAGTGACGGGATATTTGACCTCCCGCTCCCTCTCGAGTGGGTGTCGTCGTTTTGCGCGCTCTCTCTCTCTATATATATATATGAGGTTGATGGATGTCCCTTCTAACATGGCTGTCCCACCTTTATTTTGAGCTTTTTTTATTTTTTTTGAAAAATATCATCGTGTATATTCATCACTATATCCCCCATATATGTCTTTCGAATTTCGTCAGAAACAGAGACTCGTATGGCCTCCATCCAGATAGTCATTTTTAACGGTAACAAGATTTTTTAAATCGACACCATCTCAATGGAGGTCATAGGAGTCTCTGTTTCTGACGAAATTCGAATGGCATATAGGAGGGATATAAGGATGAATATATGGTGATATTTTTCAAAAAAATAAAAAATTTGACGAAAAATGAGGCGGGAGCAACCATGGGCAGCCCCATTTTTTTCCTATATATATATAAGGGAAAAGGGAGTCAGCTAACTAGCTACACCCGACCATTTTTTTCATTAGTTTTTTTTAAATACTTATGGGGATTTACTTAATTTATTGATTAGAATATGTCTTTCAAATTTCATGCAAAACAAACATTCCTAACATGTCCATCTAGATAGGGTCAAATTCAATAATTCTGAGACCGTTTAAATGTGATAGTCTTGATGGAGATGATAGAAATGTCGAATTTAGTTGAAATTGGCATGTGGTGATATGTGGTGATTTAAATCCCCCTAGGTTTCATTTCAAAAACACACAAAATCAATGGAAAAAATGGCTGGGTGCAGTTAGTTAGCTCCACCCGCCGGTGCAGCCTTCCCAGCCCCTATTTTACAAAAAAAAATAAAAAATTTAGCGGAAATGGGGGTGGGAGCAGCTCGTTGGTTATTCCCAGAGAGCAGCCATGTTTCTCTCTCTCTCTCCCTCCCTTCCTCTCTCTCTCTATATATATATAGGGAAAAAGGACCCTACACCGGCAGGTGCAGGAAAATTCCTATACCCGGCCTAATTTTTCCTTGTTTTTTGATTTTTTTTAAATGAAACCTTGGGGAATTTAGATCACCATGTATCACCATGTTGTCATTCCAAATTCAACTTTATTCGACACTTCTATCATCTCCATCAAGACTACCAAATTTTAACGGTCTTAGAATTGTTGAAATTGACACCTTTTAGATGAACATGTTGTGAATGTTTATTTTACATGAAATGTGAAACACTTATTCCCCTCAACATATTAAGTAAATCCCCCCAACTTTTAATTCAAAAAAAGTAAAAAAATACGAAAATGGGGGTGGGTGCAGGGAGTTTCCTACACCACTGGGTGCAGGCTCCCTGCCCTCATATGTGTGTATGTGTGTTGTGTGTGTGAGAGAGAGGTTAATGGGGCTGCCCCCTTGGGGCAGCCAACATGACTGCCCCGCGTCATTTTTGGCATTTTTTATTTTTTTTCAAAAAAATTTGCCATGTATATTCATCCCTATATACTCCTTTATGCTATTCGAATTTCGTTAGAAACAGAGACTCCTATGGCCTCCATCCAGACAGTCATTTTTTAACGGTAATAGGATTTTTTAAATCGACATCATCTCAATGGAGGCCTTAGGAGTCTCTATTTCTGACAAAATTCGAATGACATATAGGAGGGATATAGGAATGAATATACATGGTGATATTTTTCAAAAAAAATAAAAAAAACCACCGAAATAGGGGGCGGGGCAGGGGACAGCCCCATTAAATCCTATATATATGTGTGTATGCGTGTGTGTTCCCTTGTGTAAGCCTTTTTTAGGTCCTTTTAGTTTTTTACTTGCAAGGAATTGAAATGGAATGAAATCTACTTGCATGGTTTACTATAAATTGCTTTCGATGTTTGCCATTTGGACAATGGATGAAAGGGATGAAATTTCATCTATTTGTTTCTATCATGCTAATATCATGAATATCATGGAATAAACATGAGACCAACCTCATCATGGTAACTAAGTTGGAGTTATCAACATAAACATGTGTCGTGCAATGTATCCTCTCCTAATAGATGTATTTCTAATTCTTTTTTTATATTTTTGGGTTGTCATGCTTGCTTATATCACTGGCCATCTTGTGTCCCTTATCATGATTGCTACCACACTCGATAGCCCTTACCATAATCGACGGAAAATTAAGTATCTTTTTCTATCATATTATGAATGAGATCTTTTTCATGTGAGTGGAGGCCTTGAATAGGAGGGTCCCAAAGATTCCATTGTACAAGATATATTTATAGGAAACAAGTCTCCTTGAACATCATTAATAAATAATAATTAACAAAATCTTGAGCATAAAAATTCAGATCAAGTGAGATGAGCTTTGATGTTGATCAAATATTGCACCTAAATATTAGATCTGGCCAAAATACGGGCCAGGACGAGCCGAACGGGCTGAGGTTCAAAAACCTTTGTCCAAAGCCCGCCATGGATCGGCCTATGGCCCATTTCATTCTTTTTCTATTGAATTCTTTTATTGGTATTTAATGTGTATAAGTGATTTAATTAATACCATCTATACTTTATATAACTAATATAAGTAGTTTACATATTACTTGAGATGTAAACTATTAAAATTATTTAAAGCTAGTGTCACATATGAAAAACTTGAAGTATATCATATTAATACATGTATTATTCAGTTTTATTTATTTTTTTATTTTTTGCAGGTCGAGTTGGACCAATCCATAGCCAAATCTCCTAACCCAAGCATGTTCCATGAGTGGGTTGGACGAGCGGACCGAGTCCATTAGTCATGTCTACTAAGCATACATGTGCAATCATTGAATGTCTTCCAATCTCTAATAAGTAAGAGAGCATCCTAGAACTTTAGTTACTATGTCTAAAGCATTGATTTCCGCATTGACTTACTTAGAAAAGGAAACTACATGCTTAACGACCACATTAATTTGCAGATAACTTAGAAAATGGGGAATGCTTTTAAACAACAGTAATGATTGAGGACATTGCAATAACTACATACATGTGGTCAAGAAAAATTACCAATGTAAACCCAACCATGTCCTTGAAGCTAACATCCATTAAGTTAGTAGATAACCAAGAAAAATGCGGAATGCTTAGTCCCCTAACTAAAAGAATTGCAAAAAGCCCTCTGGTTTTGATGATCCCTAATTTATATGTTTCGAGTTTGTATTGTATAATGATTTCTTCGTATCGTTCATTGTTGACATATACCTTGCATGAGTATGAACAACAGTAAAATAGTGCCTACTTCTATATTTATATAAGGGGACTAAACATTCATGTACCCGCGATATAAACCCCGATGCATGTAAAATTACATGCACCTTGGTGCATACCCCCTTTTCCCTTAAAATATTTAGTCATGCTCACCTATAGATCAAATAAATAGTCAATACCATTGGCTCCACAGATTTTTTTGTTGCTACAATCTGTTGTGAATTTAGGGCTTTTTTTAGCTTGAGATGTTTTGTAATGTTTAAATATTTTTTTCTAATTGGACTCTGGATATTTGTAGATGATCATATGAATGCAACCACAAGTTAATACCTTTGATTCCAAGGTTATTTGATCATTCATATATGAACGTTGTTGTGCTCAAGAGATTTGACGACATTAGGATTTACAATAACAATAACAAAAAAACCTTTTCCTACAATTTAGTAGAGTCGGTTACATGGATTCTTTGCATCCATTCAAATTTATTTTGGGTCAAAGTCCCAACGAAATCTAAATGTTTACTTAAATCCACGACGACATTAAGATTCAAAATTAAAACAATTTCTCAAGCAAATGATATCTAGCTAAAACGGTGATCTATAAACATGTTTATCTTATGTTTATTATGCTCGACTGTCATATTATAATTTAAACGATACCTATATTTTCGAGTAAGATGACCATGACACGAGATTATAAATATAGCGTGAATGAGCTAAATGTTTATAAATGAAGACTATATGCCTTAATTTTACTACATAATATATTATATAAAGGGAAAAGGGGGTATGCACCAAGGTGCATGTAATTTTACATGCATCGGGGTTTATATCTTCCATATTTTTTTTACTTTTTTGAAAAAATCACCATATATATTCATCCCTATATCCCTCCTTTTTGTCATTCCAATTTTGTCAGAAATAGAGACTCCTATGCCTTCTATCTAGAATAGATAATTTTAACAGTCTTAGAATTGTTGTAATTGACATGTTCTAGATGGAGGGAATATGAGTATCTGTTTCTGACGAAATTCGAATAGCATAATGGAGGGATATATAGATGAATATACATGGTGATATTTTCCAAAAAAGTAAAAAAAAACATGGAAGATATAGGCCCCGGTGCATGTAAAATTACATGCACGTGGGTGCATGCTCCCCAACCCCATATTTTAACTAGAGCAGAAAGCTTTGTATTATCTTTTTTGCTAATTTTTTTATTTGTTCGAATATTCATATATTAGTTTAAGATTTGTTGATACAAACTCTTTATAAACATTTTCAAAAGATTTTCAAACTTAAATACAAGAAGGATACATCATAAAAATTAGATTTCCGTGTAAATCTTTCAAGTTAAACATCTCGATTTGACATTAAGATATGGGTGCAAATTAGATGTAATCCATATACTCAAAACAATCAAAAAATAATGAAACTCTCTTGATGGTAACATCCACTAAGTTAGTAGGTAACCATGAAAATGATGAATGGTTAGTCCCCTGACAAAAGAATTGCAAAAAGACCTCTAGTTTTCATGATCCATAATTCATATGTTTCGAGTTTGTATTGCATATTGATTCCTTTCATTATTTGTATACACCTTGCATGCGTACGAACAAATAACAATATTAAATTAGTGCCTACTTCCATATTTAGATAGTATATCATGTAGTAAATTAAATTAAGTCTTATAGTCGTTCATTTTATAAACATTTAGCTCATTCACGCTACACATTTATGTATGTATGTATGTATGTGTGTGTATGCATGTATGTATCTGTATATGTATTTGTATATGTATGTATGTGTATGTATGTATGTATCTGTGTGTGTGTGCGCGCGCGCGCGCGCGTGTGTGTGCGTGTGCGCGTGCGCGTGCGTGTGTGTATGCGTGCGTGTGTGTATGTGTGTGCCTTGGCAAAAATACGTGAAAACTGGACTATTTTGAAAACCAAAATGATATGTATGCAAGTCAATCGAAAATCGCACCTAACATGCTTTTATTAGCGGGGAAGAATATCTTTTAATCTGGCTAAGTGAAGCGATACTTATGTATGTCTATATTAGAAGTGTGTCCTACCTACGAGCAAGCACGTAAAATAAAATTGTGAAAGAAGCTCGAAGAGCCGCGTGCCTGGTCCTAAGTCGACACTCAAGTGGGGATGATCCATACACAACCACATATAATTCGTTCGTTTACAAGCGCGAGTCTTCAATCGAAGACCGTTGTAAAGACGATTATTACATGCATATGGAATGAAATAAAATGCGACACTTTTTTATCGAATTATCTCCAAAATTGTTCCGCGGCTCCTTGCAGCGGGGAATTACATGCTCCTCGCCTCCTTGAGCATCAAGGGCCCTGACACAAAAGCAAAGGTTAGAGATAAATCGAAAAAATTTTCATGATGCAAGACAAATGAACAAATCGACCTACATAATGAAACACTTAATAAAATAAATAAAAATCCAAACAAGGCAAAAGATAAGCTGTAATTCCCCGACAACAGCGCCATTTGACGAGCCGCAAATTCATCCCTTTAATAGTGTGGAATTAACACTCAGTGGTCATTACAGTCGGGCTGAATTCGGTCCGTCAAAAACCATCTAATTTAATATATCAATAAAATCAAATGGTTGTACTCATATTTTGCTTGGGCAAGCCCAAGGTCGAACTCAGGGACACGAGCCTCTCTCATCGTATTTAGACTCCTATTAATTTTTATTAAGTGTTGGAATAGAGAATAGTAGGTCAATAAATGCATGAAAGCAAGACTAGATGCATTAAGTAAACATAGGAATATGCATTTATTTTTTTATTTGCTTTTTATCATGCAAATGGATGCAATGAAATGCAACACAAAAATATGCCCGAATAACAAGAATCCTTGAGCCATTTAATCAAAGGTTGAATCAGGGTCAAATAATTGAAACTATTTTCATTCATGTAAAATTCAAGCATGAGAAGCATTGATTTAAAGACACTTAACCAATAAAATAATACATCAAAACTCATAGTGTCAAATCTGAAACACAAATATGCCCCAAGAAGACAATCAAATGAGCTTCAAAACGCCACTGAAATCGACCCAATCGGAGCTAGGGTGCTCAAGATATGAATAAAAGAAGACAAGGGCATAACGGTAAGAAAACAATAGAGATAACTAGCAAACAGGTCCCTGAGAAGGATTAAAATGCAAATCAATGTTGTAAAAGTCACCCGACTAGCCCGACTAGTAGGTCCGACTAGTCTAGTCAGTGGGGTGGCCGACCGAGTACCGACTAATTCCGACTAGGTCCACTAGTCGACCAGTTTTTGCTTGGAGATATCATATATTTTTTACTTTTTTAGAAGCAAACTTATTCTAACATGTTTAATGTTTTATTTAAATTCAGTTACTTCTTTTGATTCATTATGATAGTAAATCTATGCAAATATATAATAATATATGTATAAAAATGATTTATATATTTAAAAAATCAAAGCCGATTAAATCCTGACTAAATCCGATTAATCGTCCGACTGCCGATTAATCCTTAGTCAGTGACCTGACCGACCGAGTACCAACTACCGACTTTTACAACCTTGATGCAAATAAAATAAGGTGCAAGACCTTCCCTGTAATTATCTCACACGCACAGGGTATTTATGCAATTATTCAAACTCACAGAGGGTCGGTTGCAAAAAACCCCAGGCGCGCATGGATAGCATGTGGTCCCAGGACCTATCTGCAATTTGAAGAAGTTGGTGGGCCTCCCTGCAATTTGCCCAGAACGCACGTGAGTTGGACGTGCACTCTAGGCTCGGATCAGTTTTGAGGCTCGGGGTTGCTTTGGTTATTGCTTCGGGCTCGGACTAGGCTCGATGATGGCTCAGGAGCTCTGAGCCTGAAGGATCAGGGAGGAGGCTTGGAGCTGCTTTGGCTATGCCACATGGATCAATGTGAACCATCCGATCATGAAGATCGGGTGGTTGATGTACGCTTCTGGGGAAGTGATGCGGCCGCTTCTGCACCGTTGGATGAGCTCGGGGAGGGAGCATCCGACGGCACCTGCTACTCCTTCCTCCTCCGCTAGGTGGTGTCTAGTTCTGTCCTCCGGCGAAGGGTTCCGAGCCTCGCCGCCTTCTAGCTTGCTCGATGAAGACCTCCAGCAGCTCCAGAAGGTGAAGACATCATCGGGGAATCTAGGCGAAGCGGCTAGGCATCTTGGAAGAGGCGGTCACAGCATGTACGCCGGAGGCTGGACTTGCAAAGTAAGCTCTGATGGAGCTTCGACCATTGAGGAATGAAGACCCCTGCAACGTTAGTGACTATAGCCGAAGCAAAGTGGATGCGAGTGCGAGTGAAATGGAAGGGTTGCGTGTGAAGGGAGTGGAGCCCCTATAGTCTTCATCGCCGGCGAGCGGTGGTGAATGTGACGGAGGGTGACAAGGTTTTGGAGAGGAGGAGGGTGCTATAAAGAATATGCGCGAAGATGCTAATGGCGGTGCGAAGCTAAGAAGATGGCTAATGGAAGGGGAAATAGTGTGGAGAGACCTACTTAATTACGAGAAAAAGAGATGAAAATACAGATAAGATCGAAGGGTACTTACTTGGGCAATGGCGGAAGGGAGAGCATGTGATTGAGCTCCTGAGCGGAGCTCCGGTCATTGCTGGACCCCATCGGCGACTTAGAGCAGCTTGGCAGTTGTTGAGCACCGCATGCCTGGCCGACATCAGCCAGGGGTCAACACTGGGGGTGAACACCGTCATTGCTCCTCGATCTGTCCTCCCCCTGTTACGGGGAGGAGGAGAGGGGCTGAGTAGCACCCCAACGTAAAGGTGGACCTTCGTGACATGGGGCGGAGATGGGGTATTTAAGGAATGACAGAGGTGGTTATGGTGTTGATGGGCATGCTTTGCGGGGAGGATATGGAGCGAGCGAAAAGGGGATCGTGGAGTGAGTGGCTCTAGCGAGGGTCGTGGATGATCGGGCGACGTCGTGGAGATGTTGAGACGTGGAGATCGTGGACAAGGACTCGGGGGGAAATGAAAGGGGGCAGCTGGTTCGCGAGGTTGAGAATGTGGGAGAGAGGCCGTCTGGAGGTAGGGGATGATCTCTGGGTCGTTGGATTTTGAGATCCAACGGCTGAGAGACGGGTGCTGAAGAGCCGCTCAGATTAGATCGAGGGTGAGCATGATCGAGGGCTATGATCGTGCCACGTGTTACTGAGATAAGCGCGAGAGCACGAACGACCGAGATTATGTTAGGAGCTTGATCGAAAGGTTGTGCCTGAGACACATGTCGCAAGAAGGCGTATGCGAGAGTGGATGGTTGTGATGGAATCCATGTCTTGGCCGGGCGGTGGAGATTAAAACACGGGTAAACGGTTGAGATGGAGTCCTCGTAAACTTGATCTTGCGGCAAAGAGAGTCACACATGGCACATTGGGAAAACCGCATTAATGAACGGCCATGATGATATCTTTAGCTTGATCGAAGGGTTGAGAGAAAGGCGCTTACGAGAGGTGGAGATGAAATCATTAAAGGAGATCGAGTGGTTAAGGGTGGGACACGTGGTGAAATGAGGTGCAGGCACTACTGAAAGGGTGTGATGGAGTTTGGGTGTGGATCGGACGGCAGGGGTCAAAGGGGGATTGGACGGTGATGATCAGGAGAAAGAAGAAGCATCGAACAACAGAGGGAAAGGAACGTGCGGCGCGCAATGGAGCGGGCCGCGTGGCTAACCAGAAGGCGCCACGTGGCCCGATCAAATTATTTTGACAAAGAAAATGATTTATGAAGGGGTAGATGGCCGAATTTGGAAAAACTCAAAACATGAAAGTTATAGATCTCGATGAGATCTACAAGTTTCATGTTGACCAAAAATGGAGATGAGGTCAAAAAAAGATAGAATGATATTTTTAAGGCATTTTTAAGGTTAAAAACACCACGAATTTTAATTTTGCTATTTTTTTGCGTTTTTAATTTATTCAACGACTCTGATATTTACAGAGAATGATCTTGTTTTTATTGACACCTCATCTAAGATAGGGGGTTAATTTCAGTAAATTAGAGACATGAAACAAGGTTTCATCAACCCCCTATACTTAAACTATGCTCGTCCCCGAGCATCAAAGAAAATGAATGAACTGGATTAACGCCCTTGTGCATGTGCATACATGATCCGATCTGTTCAAGTCTTCTTAAATTTAGAGATCCAAAATCTTAGAGCTCAACCTAGCCTTAATCAAGAGGCACCCAATTCCTCTAGTTATCCACTCTCTCTGGTGTACATATAAACTAAGGATATGACATTTAGTGTTGACTACGCTTTACAAGAGTAGAGTCAAAACGTCACCCAAGGTCTTGGTTCAAGAAATTCTCCTAAGGACCCAATCCTCAACACTAGGGAATAAATCAAATCAAGTATCCAGTCCACCGTCTCTTTAGTTGTCAGACTTGAAAGTGTAGATGGAAGGCCAGTGATGGAGGGCATAGGATTGTGTCATTTCTACTCTCCCTCTCATTGGAACAAGGATTCTCTCTAGTTCCTTATTATACAAAGCATATTTTTGGTGTTGATCAGTGCGTCCGTCAAGAGAAATTAGAGCCATCTGCACTTGTTTTCCTGGGAATACACCGGGGTGTGTCTTTTTTGAGTACATATTGTACCTTCTACACCCAGACTTGTAGCATTTACGATGCAGAACACTTGTTTGGTGCAAGCCCGACTCCTGGTCCTAATAGCGGTGGTCCAAGTGGACACTTTGAAATGATTGGGAGCGCTCGCCTTTGGTGGAAGCTCTTTGATATTTGACTTTGTGGAATGAGAGTTTTCTTTGATAGTTCGTTGCTTTGTAGTATTTTTGGTTAGCCCCACTGCTTTTACCAAGAGTTGGCGCACACTGATCAATATTTTTATTTATTTCACACCCTGGTACTTATGTCTATGTCAAAAGATTAGTATAAGAGCCAAGCTCTCATACTGGCTAAAGATGTTGACACTCAGGTTTCATGAAGCCTTCAAAGATTTTATCCCATGCTCGAGCATCATTAGATCAAGTCCAGACTCAAATCCCTCATCCCAGTTCCTCAAGTGAAAAGTCAACTCATCTCATCGAAACCGCAATCGCGCATGTGATGTGCTGATCATATTCTTTATGGTTGGAGACTAAGCATGCGATATAGCACACACATCTAGAAACCTAGGGAAATGTGGATGATTAAGTCTAAGACCCTGATGGCTAAGGCTGGTTAACCTAAACTCTCAAGACCTCATAAAATCAAGCTTTCTTGAACATTTCAGATCCTGTGTGGAAGTGTGAATTTAGAGGATTTAATCCAACTCCTTCATTCAAAAACTTTTTTTGAAGACTTTAAAAGACAACATGACTGCCTAAACTCAAATGAGTAGATGCATCTGCGTTCAACCGGTATAGGTGTAAGTACAGGGCGGAGCCCGTTGCTTGAGGACGGAGCCTTATGCAATGTCCTCAAAACCACCTACTCTGCTAAGGGTGAACCCTCACTGAACGTGGCTACTTATTTGGGCTTTGTAGTCACTAATGACTCTTAAAGGACTTTGGATTTTGTTCATTTTTATGGAATTTTAAGTAAAGTTAGAACACAAGTTAGATTCAACTTTCCTTGAAATCAAAAAAAATTCAATATCATGTCACACAAGTAAAGATTTTCAAAATATTTTCAAAAGATTTTTCAAAACAAGAGAAACTCATTTTTCAAATCATTTTCAAAAATATTTTTCTATAAAAATAATGTAACATAATATAGAAAGCCTTGAAAATAATTTTGGCCACTTAGTTCAAAGGATTTTATTTTAGCCCAAAAAGTTTTAAAATTTTCACATTTTAGCTAAAGTACACATACTGTATATACGGTATACCCTCCTATACTTAAACTTTATTATATCCTCATAGCACTAGATAATACAAGTTCATAGGTCCATTTAAATATAGAAAAATATACGGGAACTAAAGAGGGATCCCCCTATACTTAGGTTAGACACAACCTAAATTTTGAGGCAAGGAAAGATGAGTAAAGAAAATCACGCGGACTCGGTTCCCCCCTATACTTAGGCTGAGAGTAGCCTAAGTATAAAGAGTGAGATTTGATATTGGGAGAGACCCGGGGTGAACGAAGAAGACGAATGGATATACAAATGAGAGGATGAATCTTCGGAGATAAATGGATTATCTAGGGCTCAGGGGAAGGTGTCGGAGCAAACAAGGCTCAAATAAGCATGCAAAAACCCTTTAATTCACCAACTCATACATGAAACCAACAGGTGCTTGTTAATTATCTTGTCATTTTTATTGGTGATTAAAACATTTATTTTACGCGAAAAAATGTCAAGTAGAACCAACTGCGTAAACGAGAGTGTTGCTTTCCCAAAACAAGATTTTACTCCAATTTTTTAGGTTGACTTGCAATTAACAGTCCCAATTATTTTGCTTAAGGTTATCACTGAATTATAGCACATAAACCAAGCAATCATCGTCTACCGCTCATTCCCATTTTCCATTAACCTAGGTGATCAAGCTAGGAGGGGAAATCGAGAAAAACCATGTAATCGATAGAAACCATGATCTAGGCTAAGCGAGAAAACCTGCAATGCCTGGGCAAAAATACGTGAAAACTGGACTGTTTTGAAAATCAAAATGATATGTATGCAAGTCAAACGAAAATCACACCTAACATGCTTCTATTAGCGGGGAAGAATATCTTTTAATTTGGCTAAGTGAAGCGATATTTATGTGCGTCTATATTCGAAGTGTGTCCTACCTACGAGCAAGCACGTAAAATAAAAATGTGAAAGAAGCTCGAAGAGTCGCGTGCTTGGTCCTAAGTCGACACTCAAGTGGAGACGATCCCCACACAACCACATATAATTCGTTCGTTTACAAGCGCGAGTCTTCAATCGAAGACCGCTGTAAAGACGATTATTACATGCATATAAAATGAAATAAAATGCGACACTTTTTTATCAAATTATCTCCAAAATTGCTCCGCGGCTCCTTGCCGCGGGGAATTACATGCTCCTCTCCTCCTTGAGCATCAAGGGCCCTACCACAAAAGCAAAGGTTAGAGATAAATCGAAAAAATTTCACGATGCAAGAAGAAATGAACAAATCGACCTACATAAATGAAACACTTAATAAAGTATAAAAATCCAAACAAAGCAAAAGATGAGCTGTAATTCCCCGGCAATGGCGCCATTTGACGAGCCGCAAATTCATCCCTTTAATAGTGTAGAATTAACACTCAGTGGTCATTCGGGCTGAATTCAGTCCGTCAAAAACCATCTAATTTAATATATCATTAAAATCAAATGGTTGTATTCATATATTTGCTTAGGCATGCCCAAGGTCAAACTCAGGGACACGAGCCTCTCTCGTCGTATTTAGAATCCTAATAATTTTTATTAAGTGTTGGATTAGAGAATAGTATGTCAATAAATGCATGAAACCAAGACTAGATGTATTAAGTAAGCATGGTAATATGCATTTATTTTTTATTTGCTTTTTATCAAGAAAATGGATGCGATGAAATGCAACACAAAAATATGCCTGAATAACAAGAATCCTTGAGCCATTTAATCAAAGGTCGAATCAGGGTCAAATAATTGAAACTATTTTCAATCATGTAAAAATCAAGCATTAGAAGCATTGAAATAAAGACACTTAACCAATAAAATAATACATCAAAACTTGTAGTGTCAAATCTGAAATACAAATACGCCATCAAGAAGACAATCAAATGAGCTTCAAAATGCCACTGAAATCGACTCAATCGGAGCTAGGATGCTCAAGATATGCATAAAAGAAGACAAGGGCATAGATGTAAGAAAACATGAAAGATAACTAGCAAACATGTCCTTGGGAAGGACTAAAATGCAAATAAAATAAGGTACATGACCTTCCCTGTAATTATCTCACACGCGCGGGGGTATTTATGCAATTATTCAAACCCGAAGGGGGTCGGTTGCAAAATACCCCAAGCGCGCGTGGATAGCTCGTGGTCTCAGGACCTATCTGCAATTTGAAGAAGTTGGTGGGCCTCCCTGCAATTTGCCCAGAACGCACATGAGTTGCACGTGCACTCTAGGCTCGGATCGATTTTAAGGCTCGGGGTTGCTTCGGCTATTGCTTCGGGCTCAGACTTGGCTCGGTGATGGCTCAGGAGCTCCGAGCATGAAGGATCGGGGAGGAGGTTCGAAGCTGCTTTGGTGATGCTACGTGGATCAATGTGAACCATCCGATCATGAATATTGGGTGGCTGTTGTATGCTCCTGGGGAAGTGACGCGACAGCTTCTGTGTCGTTGGATGAGCTCCGGGAGGGAGCATCCGACGGCACCTGCTACTCCTTCCTCCTCCGCGAAGTGGCGGCTAGTTCTGTCCTCCAGCAAAGGGTTGCCTTCTAGCTTGCTCGGTGAAGACCTCCAGCAGCTCGAGAAGGTGAAGACGTCATCGGGGAATCTAGACGAAGCGGCTAGGAATCTTGGAAGAGGCGGTCGCAACATGTACGGTGGAGGCTGGACTAGCAAAGTAAGCTCTGATGGAGCTCCGACCATTGAGGAATGAAGACCCCTGCAATGTTAGTGACTATAGCCGAAGCAAAGTGGATGCGAGTGCGAGTGAAATGGAGGGGCTACGAGTGAAGGGAGTGGAGCCCCTATAGTCTTCATCGCCGGCGAGCGGTGGTGAAGTTGGCGGAGGGTGACAAGGTTCTGGAGAAGAGGAGGGTGCTATAGGGAATATGCGCGAAGATGGTAATGGCGGTGCGAAGCTAAAAAGGTGACTAATGGAAGGAGAAATAGTGTGGAGAGACCTAACTAATTACGAGAAAAAGAGATGAAAAATACAGAGAAGATCGAAGGGTACTTACATGGGCAATGGCGGAAGGGAGAGCATGTGATTGAGCTTCTGAGCGGAGCTCCGGTCATCGCTGGACCCCATTGGAGACTTGGAGCAGCTTGGCGATGGTTGAGCACCGCATGCCTGGCCGACATCAGCCAGGGGTCAACACTGGGGTGAACACCATCCTTGCTCCTCGAACTGTCCTCCCCCCGTCACAGGGAGGAGGAGAGGGGCTGAGTAGCACCCCAACGTAAAGGTGGATCTTCGTGACATGGGGCGGAGATAGGGTATTTAAGGAATGATGGAGGTGGTTATGGTGTTGATGGGCATGATTTGCGGGGAGGATATGGAGCGAGCAGAGAGGGGATCGTGGAGTGAGTGGCTCTAGCGAGGGTCGTGGATGATCGGGCGACGTCGTGGAGATGTTGAGACGTGGAGATGGTGGACGAGGACTCGAGGGAAAATGGAAGGGGGAAGCTGGTCCGCGAGGTTGAAAACGTGGGAGAGAGGGCGTCTGGAGGTAGGGGATGATCTCTGGGTCGTTGGATTTTGAGATCCAACGGTTGAGAGACGGGTGCTGAAGAGCCGCTCAGATTAGATCGAGGATGAGCATGATCGAGGGCTATGATCGTGCCGCATGTTACTGAGATAAGCGCGAGAACACGAACGACCGAGATGACGTTAGGATCTTGATCGAAAGGTTGTGGCTGAGACACATGTCACAAGAAGGTGTATGCAGGAGTGGATGGTTGTGATGGAATCCATGTCTTGGTCGGGCGGTGGAGATTAAGGCGTGGGTAAATGGTTGATATGGAGTCCTCGTAAACTTGATCGTGCGACAAAGAGAGTCACACGTGGCACATTGGGAAAACTGCGTTAACGAACAACCATGATGATATCTTTAGCTTGATTGAAGGGTTGAGTGAAAAGCTCTTACGAGGGGTGGAGTTGAAATCATTAGAAGGAGATCGAGTGGTTAAGGGTGGGACACATGGTGAAATGAGGTGCAGGCGCTACTAAAAGGTTGTGTTGGAGTTTGGGTGTGGATCGGACGATAGGGGTCAAAGCGGGATTGGACAATGATAATCAGGAGAAAGAAGAAGCATCGAACAACAGATGGAAAGAGACGCGTGGCGCGCAATGGAGCGGGCCGCGTGGCGCAACCAGAAGGCGCCACCTGGCCCTTTAATTATTGCGACAAAGAAAATGATTTATGAGGGGGTAGATGGCCGAATTTGGAAAAACTTAAAACATAAAAGTTGTAGATCTCGATGAGATCTACAAGTTTCATTTGATCAAAAACAGAGATGAGGTCAAACAAAGACAAAAAAAATTTTTTGAGGGTATTTTTAAGGTTAAAAACACCACGAATTTTAATTTTGCTATTTTTTGTGTTTTTAATTTATTCAATGACTCTGATATTTATAGGGAATTGTCTGTTTTTATTGACACCTCATCTAAGATAGGGGTTAATTTCAGTAAATTAGAGACATGAAACACGGTTTCATCAGTCACACAAATATCAAATGAGATATTTATCGATATGTTTCATAGAAGATAGTCAAAATAGGGTTTGAACTTCGGATATATATAACTTTTCCAGTTTGAATGATGAATGGGTATTGGAATATTCAGGGTTTATTCTATCTTAATAGTTCATCTACCATGACAACTTCCATTCCGAGAGAGTGATAAAAACAGATGGATTTTAATGACTCTGCTTATTAGCTTAATGATATCAAAATTAATTGAATTAAACATTTTATTTGACTCTAATATCCAATATCCAATTCTAATTTCAATGTCTAAATGTTTGAAAGTGAAATTGCAATTGAAATGGAGAGACGAACATGCTCCCCTGTCTCATTTCTAAGCTCCAAATGGTTTGGACTATGATCAGAAACAATCATGAAAGTTGCCTTTAGCTCATTAATATATTTTCTAGCTCACATAGAGTGTGATACATTTCATTGAGCTCACTTAGAGTTTGAATCATTTTAGTTCAAGCTCAACGATAGGAGTGTATTACATTTTGTTAAAAGTGGTATAAATCATGAAATTAGATGTTTATCCAAACTTCAAGTCAATATATGTGGATAGTATGATTTCCCTAACATTATCTTCAAGTATCTGTACTTATCTCAGAAGTCCTAATTGCATTAGGACTCGGATTATGTGATGTCAATATTGAGACACTAATTATTATTATCATAACCTATTTTCAATAAGGGTATTTTTGTGAATATGATTCAGAAATATAATTCACTAATTATTACAAATAATGATTCATAAAAGTTAATATATATATATATATATATGAATTTGATTAATATAATTATTTCAAGGTACTTATGTGAATATGATTCACATCAGAATTCAAATGTAAATTAGATTTACATTTTTATTTGGATTTATGAATAAGATTCACAAATTATAAGGATTCTCTCAGAAATTACCAATTATGATAATTTGATTATCATGATGTTAATTAAACAACAATTTCAACAACTTTTAGGACAAGGTGGGTGTCGATGGCTACAGAAGCAAAGCCATTCACCATGTTCCTAATTATTGTTGAGTTTATTACTTATTTAATTAGTAATTAAACTATATAATTCAAGTCCTATTTGTTGTCGAATGAGGACTAAATCATAACCATTGATTAACCATCTAAGGGACAGAAGGGTAGACGTCTACCATAAGGAGAAGACTCCTCATAGACATCTACCATCCCTATAAAAGAGAGGGAAAGGCCTCTCTTTCAAAGGCATGCTTGTTTCTCCTATTATTATCTTGCCTTAAGAATTAAAGAAGAGAAGAGTCTTGAGAATTTTGATTCTCATATATGTCTACTCTTCAAGCCCTACACGGCCACCCTTCAAGCCGCTCCTCCTCTCTCCAATGGCATGGTCTTGTGGAAGAGAAGACCACCTTCTTCTTTGTGCTCCTCGTGCGTATATGAGGATTGATTATATGCGGCAAAATCATGAGCTTGATCTCATCCTTGAGTGAACAAGTTCAAGAAGTCGACATCAAATTTTGAGGGAAGCCACGCAACTCATCCTCGTGCTTACGAGAGAAGTAAGAACATATCAGACTTGATTCGGAAGATTTCTTTATTTAGAAACCCATGCTTCAAGAGGTAACATTAATATTATATCAATATTCATTAGAATACAAGAAATCACTTTAGGAAAATAGTTTTCCTAAATTAATGGTTTCACAAAGCATATCAATTTGTTGTATCGAAATAACAAGTTCACACGACGAACAGTCGATGTTTTTTTAACAAATTATTTGCTATTTCTGTGTTTCTATGATGAGTAGTATATAACTTCCTTCATTATGGTTGTGTGTAGGGATACCTTGGGAAGGCAGCCTCAAGATCCTTTGAGATGATTAAAAATCATTGTTGGGGGGGATAACTTCTTAGCAAGAGGTCTAAGACATTGTTCCTTGTTATAAGAGCCTAGCTTATCATTGTGTTCCCATAAATGACATCAAATGTTGGAACGATTATTATGATAGTGTACGGATTGTAATGTCCCAGTCCCTGGACCCATTCAGTTGTTGAGGATTACTAGCTCATACAACTTGTTGGGCTTGGGCCCAAATGTAGCCCTAACCACAACCCAAAATGTGTAAGCCTATGTTGTCTAGTAGTAGCCCATACTACTTATAATCTACTACTCTACTTTGTGATTACTAAATGTGATACTATATTCTGAGTTTTATAATCACCGCCACGAATATCCGTAACATCCCTGTTACGTAGTGTCCCATCACATGTTCCTCATAATAGTGGTGGCCCTACTTTTTTGGGTAGCCCTTTCCCCTGATATCTTTGATAGGATGGCTCTACCTCTTGGGTAAAATTTTTAACTATTAGAGAAAATCAGCTCTGACACCATCTATAATGTACCAAGATCCCATTCCATTATTAGGGATTATTGGTCCAGAAAAATGTTGGGCTTGGGCCCAAATGGAGTCCCTGACCACTACCCATAATGCTTAAGCCCATTGTTATTCAGAAATATCCTATACCACTTATAACCCACTACCACACTTTGTGACTACTATATGTGGTACTATGTTCGGAGTGGTAACCGATACTATATCCACCATCGTAAATTTATATAGGAGAACATAGAGAACATCATACGAGCAGGGCATCTCTGCAGTGTATGGGACTAATCCCCGGTCGGGTTGTGTTCTTCTCCATTATAGTCTGATGATGAGTCTAAGGCTCTCCCTCGTTGGGGAGGATATTATGAGGTCGTCTCCATTACATGTTGGGGGAGGAGGCTAGGATGGTTTTCTTATCGTTAGATGGTAGGAGGAAGACAAAGAAGGTGACATGTAGGGGATGCTCTCTCTTCTTTCCTTCTTGCGAGGGGCTTTCCGAGAGAGTGAATTGTCTTTTCAGGGAGTATACTCTTTTTATCTCCCATTCACTTTGGTGATGGGGTACATTTGCACATGCTTTGTTGCCATGATTCTTATCCCTCCTTTGCTTTATGCGGTATCCCTTGTCTTCCACGAGTTTCTAACACTTATGCATGCTTAAAGGGGAATCCTTGACGCTATGACATCTATGTCAATGCTTCATCTACCCTGATATTAGCAGGAGGTGCAACTTTATCTTTTCGCCATTATCAGTTGTCTTGGTGGCAAGTTTCACCCTCTTGTCAAGTCGTGATCGATTTCGAGCTTCCTTATGCACGTATAATTTGGGTGCTTGCTTCGCCTTTGAAGGCATTGATCGGTTATCTCATGTTGATCGTCCTAGTTTGGTTGATGCCCAAAAAGTGCTTGAGGTCTCTACTGATCTGGTTTTCCACTACCAATATAGGTTCTTTAAGATCTATTGATGTCCAATAAGTGCTTAGGGACACTATAGGTCTAATTGGTTGGCCATTTTGAGGTTCATGCTTTTTTGTGTTGTGCTCTTTGATCGTTGTGAGGCATATGACATTTGGGAACTTTTATTTCCCCATTAATGACCTTCCCCTTCATTGCCTATATGGGATGGTCACGACCATCCCATCAATTGAACTGAAGGGAGGGTTGGAAGGCTCATCGCTTGCCCATGGTTATGCACTGATACCCCCCCCCCCCCCCCCCTATTTCTAACCAATCAGTGAGGGTTAATCGAGGAAAATACTGATGGGTATTGAGTTGGGCCGGCCTAGCCTGAAACTTGACTTGATTCAAGGTCAAAATCGAAATAGGCTGAGCCTAGGTCAAAATACATACCCATATGATTTTGCGGCTGTTGAGGTTAGCTTAAGCTCCCTATCCACTAGCCCAATACGTACATCATACAATTGCCTTCTATGTTGCACCTTTCTCTTTTACATCCCACATGGATAAACCATCAAAAATCGTTCATGACCTCCCCATGGTTAAAAACCTCCTTCTTCATGTATCACATCATTTCGTAGGGCTCGTCGTCGAGCTTCCAAGTTCAAGATATTGACGTTTCAAGATGAATGGTCTAGATCCATATATAGATTCGAATCAAATCAAAATTGGATCCGAATTTCACTTCTTTTCATATAGAATATGAGATGGTAGGCTTCCTTCTCAAAAATCTAGCCAGCCATCATCTTCCCTCACCGGAACACCACCCATTTGGCCGGAGAACTTACCGGAGAGCCGTCATTGTCGTCGTTGGAGAAGATGCTCCGATCGAAGATCCGTGACTACCATCACCTAGAGGATCTCAAGATCCCCTCCGGGCACACGATCTTGTTGTGATCGAGACACCGGGAGTGTATTTTCCGTGTGTGAGGAGTTGCCTAGGGAACATCCTCATAGGTGATGATGCCCCTTTCCCTCATTGTCGTTGCATTCACGATTTTATCAGCACATATGCTTAACCAGTCATAGCTTCATAAGATGTTTTTTAATGAAATGTATCCCTTTTTGTTGTGGATTTTACATGATCTTAATTGTTACCGATTCCTACACTATAATCTATTTTCTTAATCCTTGTAATAAATGGATATCTTTGTTAATCTTATCTTCTAAAAGTTGTTAAATTGGGTCCTTATATTGATCAAGTTTTGCACATAAAGTTGATGTAGAGACTCGTATAAATCTATTATACTCATGCCGTATAATCTAAGACTTGGTAAATTAACATCAATTGGTGTGTATTTTGGCGTTATGTTTGGATTTTAAAGATGACCCATTTGTGTGAAGACACATAATATGGCCCTTCTTTGAATCATTTGCAATGTAAATACTAAATTATAAGTATAATTTTATAGATATTGATTGCCATTAAGAATTTAGGTGTGTCATTAGATAATGGATAGAACTTGCAGATTTTGGGAGATTATATCTCGAAACAAGATGCTCTTTGGTATTCGGGTTTTTATTGAGCTTGATAATTATAACGACCTGATGGAATAGATTATAATAATCACTCTAAGGTAGCGTTCGGCTACCGGGTTACCCTTCCCTTGGGGGAGTTTACCGCTTTAACCGCATCTCCCTCTCTCTCCGTGGGCCCCACTTTATTCCTTTTTTAAAATATTAAATAAATCAATTTTACATCATCAATCATATCAAAAAATAATATATTATACCATCATATCATATAAAAATTATAAACTACTTCACTTCTACTCACTTTCCCAAACTTCAATACAATCACATCACAATAACTATTCACTTTTTCAAACTTCAATACAATCATATCACCCCAAACCCACTTCTAACTCACCCCCAGTTTAACCCTCTATCCAAACACTAAAATCCATAAACGGATTACCCTCTACCAGTTTAACACGCCTTAACCTGTCAACCAAACGCACCCTAAGGGTGCGTTTGGTTGGTGGGTTATCCGGGGGTGCATAACCCATTTTTGTGTTAGTGTGTTTGGTTGGTGGGTTAAGGGTTGGGAGGGTTTGTGTGATGTGATTGTATTGAAATTTGAAAAGTGGGTAGTTATTATGATATGATTGTATAGGAATTTGAAAAAGTGGGTAGTTGTTGTGATGTGATTGTATTGAAGGTTGAAATAATGAGTAGAAGTTGAGTATTTTATGATTTTTAGATGAAATGATGGTATAATATATATTTTTTTTATGAAAAGATGGTGGACCTCACAAGTGGGTTGGGAATATGGGTTTTGGGGGGTAACCCACCCAAAGTGGGAGGTAACCCCCCAAACGAACACACCCTAATGGAATTGATTAGTAGTTTAGCAGAAAAAGAATGAAGACCTATTAACTTTGGTAAGTGGTTTACTGTACGATGATGCATGCAAATGTTTGGTGTTATCCAATTTAAACCAAGAATCAACTATACTACAAAAAATTGAGCTATAGTTACGGTTTTTTTAAAATCCGTCACTAAATTAGCCGTTGTTAAATATATAACGATGATATTATTCGTTGCGAAATGATTCTTTGTACTCGAAATTAGCGACGAATATCATATATGTCATTATATCATTAGCAATGGTCGACATAGCGATATTTATCCGTTGCTATTTTTCAAAATATCACTAGTCGTCGCTAAATTTTGAACTAAAAAATAGCGACGATTATGTGATATTTTGAAAAATAGCAACGGATAAACGTTGCTATATGGACCTTTGCTAATGATATAAAGACTAGGGCTGTCAGGAAAGCTCGAACTCGATGAGTTCAACTCGGGCTCGGCTCGTTAGGGACTCGCGAGTCGGACTCGAAACCTTAATGAGCTCGAACTCGAGTTGGGTTCTATGGCTCGTTAGCTTATCGAGTCGAGTCCGAGTTGGGCATTGTTAAACTCGGAAACTCGACTCGATAACTCATTTTCCATCTTAATAAAACAATTAAAAATATATATATCGAAACTTCCACATTAAGTTTGATATAAAATAGATGCTAACATTTTTCTTGCCCAAAAAACTATAGAAAAAAGTATAAAAAATCAAAATTACAAATGTCATTTGCCTAATTTAATGTATAGAATGGAACAATGACTCATTAAAAGGTTCATGAGCCTGCTCATTTTGAGGATTGTGAGCCAGCTCAGAAACTCATTACTCGATAAGAGGCTCGTGAGCCAGCTCAGAAACTCGTGGCTCGATAAGAGGCTTGCGAGTCAACTCGAACTCGACGAGTTCGAGTTGGTGATCTAGGGCTCGACCCTTATTGAGCCCGAGTTCGAGCCTTAGGTCTCTTATCGAGTTCGAGTCCGAGTTGAGGCCAACATGGCTCGTCGAACTCGATAGACACCCCTAATAACGACAGATATGATATCCGTCGCTAATTTCGAGTACGAAAACTCATTTCACAATGAATAATATCGTCGTTATATATTTAATAACGGCTACTTTATTGACGGATTTTGAAAAAAATCTGTCACTATAGCTCAATTTTATTGTAGTATGTGTGCATTGTTGCCCTTCATAAAACTAATAGAGTAATTATTATTGGATCAACTTACAGGTTAGGTGATAGTCTAATTGTACCAAAAACCACTTTAAGGATCCGTGCGTGGTTATTTGTAAAATCTTGTATTATTAACTTGGGATATTGAGTTCCCTTATGTTAACAAAGAGGATCATTGGTTCATATATTATAAATGGAGCAAGTTTACATCGAAATAGAAGGCAAGCAGGCAACAAACTGTGCCGCTAGACCTAATGATTTAGCTGTCAACGACAAACTTATTATATTCTATCACTCCAAAAGTGTATGTATATTAGATAGAGATTTCGCAGGAAGTGCTTCATTGAAGGTTCAATAACCTCTGTACCTAAATTATGCGGAAACCCCCAACTTTTTTTTATTTACTAATGTTATGAGATAACGAAATAAATTGGTAAATCTATTATTATCTACCTTGTGGTTCACAAGTTTGATAAGAGAGATTACATTGAATAACCTCGGTACATATTTTTCATGGTTTGTGTTAAATTACTTTTTGCACAATGATCATCAACGTGGGGAATATTTTTTTACATGCATTGTTAACATTTATTTTCTCGTGGTAAATATGATCCCATAGGTGCGGAACAATGATTGGGTAGATGAAGTTGGGCATCGCAAGGGATGAAGCATGCACCATTAGGCATTGGGTGGATATATTAAAGGTCGCGACCTCAACGGATGAGTTGGTTGGCGCGTTGCATTTGACAGTCCGATTGCATCTGGAGTCGCTTGACGGAGTAGGCATGTAGCACGGTTGACGTTTTTGATTTCGCAATTATACACAATATTAAAACTCGGGGTAGAATTGAGCATGAACGCATCAAATTTTACTTCAAGTATTATTATTGTGAGGTGTTCTGGGATGTATTTTGAAGTTGGAGATTTGGGTTATGATCTTTTCCTGTTCTAGTTGAACATAGGTCCTCCCGGGTTACTCAAAATGACTGCCAAGTTCCCAAGTAGTGGAGACCCGTAAGTTGCATACCTGTGTGTGCTTAATTAATATAAGAAATAATGCATGATCGGATATTAGAAATTGCAATTATACGACGTTTGAAACTCTAATCGACAAGTGGAAACCCAAAGATGGGTGGGTACTAGAATAAATTGGTAGATGTTCATTTTTACAATATTTTCATATATCACCAACGAGAATTTGAGTTTACATTCCTTTCTTACCCTTACATTAGTGATCATAGTGTTTATCTCGTTGTTGAGCAATTACTCATAGCATTATCATCATGTGAACCTAACAGATACATGTGAGCAGAAGCCGTAGCAGTATCGCTCACAAAACATCAGAGCATTCCGCAAACATATTCGTACCATACAAGGTACATACCTCTTAGAGTGATCTATTTGCTTCCGCATCATATTTCATTTTTCTTTGAGAGACAATGCAATGAAATATTCAAAGAGCTTTTGGTCATACATTTATAGTGATATCGTGACTCTCGTATTTGGTCGTAGATTTGATGAATATGATTGTGAGAATAGAGGTTGCTTTTACATTTCATTTCATATATTTTCTCTTGCTATTATATATTTTAAATGTTAATCTAATATGTGTTGGTTTGTTGAGTATCATGTACGAATTAGAGTAGAGATCAGACGCTCTCATCCCATCGGTTTCAGTATTAGAGGGGCGGAGCGTCTCAACTTCCTCTCTTTCCTAGAATGCCTTTCAAACGATTACAGTCGTTCCACACCAAGATTAACTTCTCCCCAAAAGATCATCTATCATCATCAAACTTTGCATGTCCACTGTTACCTATGTATGCAAATGATGCAAACGATGAATGGTTGATATTAACAATAACTAAACTATCCAAAACTAAACTAAATGGTATGTCTGATCCAAAAAATATGTGCCTATGCAATTATCGCTATGCAGATACATAAAATAGTACAATATCGATAAAAATAAAACGTGTGGGATAGAATAATATGCCATTGATATGACAGTGCAAGTGATGCAAATAATGTTTGTTTTCATGCTGAAACTTTTGCCTCAACTAATATTATACATATGGACAAAAAATGTGGTAGGCCATCACTTTCAGAGATATTAACATCACCTTCATGCATATAAATCATCACATTCAGATATATCCATATGCTGCTTTTGGATTCTATTAATTTAGAGAATTTCTACACTCAGGAAATGTCTATATAAACTTATATTTCAGTTTAAAGTTTCATATGCTAACTTAAAATAAACGACAAAAAAAACTTAAACTCCCCATGCATTGGAACCGTTGACGACCACTCAAAACGGTTAAAGCTCGTGTTATTTAGTAATTTCCACCATTTACAACAACTCACACTTTATGAGATTTCCATTTTGTACTATGTTTGAGGGTCATAACCTCCCCCATTAATATCGACAACATCTACAATGTACCTCATCACTTATCCCTTGTTAAAGTGAAGGTTGTATGCTCCGAGTAATATTTTCTTCTATTCTTTCTAATGGTTTGGACATTTGCAAAGAAGATGCGAGAAAACCGCTTAAGATGGTTTGGACATTTGCAAAAAAGATCAACCGATACACCAGTTAGGAGGTGCGAGTGTTGGGATGTTGAGCCGACTAAGAGAGGGCGAGGACGGCCCAAGAAGTGTTGGAAAGAGACCATAAGAAGGGATCTTAGTTTTGTGGATATAAGCCGGGATTGGCCCAAGATAGATCTGAATGGAGGCGAAGAATCCATGTAACCGACCCTACTTAATTGTGGGAAAAGGCTTTCTTCTTCTTGTTGTTGTTGTTCTTTCTAATGGTGGCTTCACCACTTGAGCAAAATGTTTATACAACTGAAGGAAACCCACTAACTACCATAACATTCTGAACTTAGTCCCAAAGCCGTTGGTAAGGAAAACTGACCATGACAGCTTATTTGATTCATGTCCAATTAATCACGTTGACAACCTTCCAAAATGCTTAAGCTCAAATTGTGAGATAGGACAAGGAAGTGCATTGGCATGGGCAAACTCTGTGAACAAACTGTATTGTTGGCCAGGAGCATGTTGGAGACCCCATGCCAATTTTCTCTAAAATATAACTTCCCTAACATATGGTCGACAAATGCGAGAGAAACAAGGATGCCAATTTATTTACTTCTAAAGAAGGTCTACCTGATGCATAAACTCACTGCACCAGGTCAGGACGACGATATCCCTTTGGCTTTAGCATCTTGTTTTCTACAAAAGGTTCTTTTCACAACTTGAAAAGCCACAACTTTTATTATTGCTGCCAGGATCCCCTCCAGCTTATTTATCTTTGAATATCACATAATTCTAAAGGGCTAAAAGTTAAAGAAAAAACAATGCACCAAAAGGAAAAGAATAACAGAACATCAAGCTAAGATGCTATCCAGCTTAGTCAGGAAATAAGGGCATTCAAGATTCAAATTATTTAACAGAACATGCAATTGGACAGTACGGCGGCATTAAAAGAACAGTTCATACCTAGAAGACAGCCCGACAAACCTGTATACGAAGATCAAACATGCTTAAGCCATCCATGGCCAAATTCGGGAAACGTATACATCAAAAATGGAAAAAAGAGTTTGCAGTTCAAACATTAGGCGAACGAGTTTACCAGATGTATTGAACCAGTATGCAGTCACGGGCGTAGAGAAGAATTAACATCGGTAAGCATCACGATTATTACCTCGTTTCCACATTATCATCATACTTAAATGCAAACGAAAGCTGATTCTGTGTTCAACTGACAATAGCCATTGTAGCTAAGCACGCGACACAACTGCAGCAGTGAGAATAGCGAATAGAGCAGTGGATTCTACTGTTTACAGAGTTAAAAATAAGCGTCTCTGCCGCTACAAGTTACCAACAGGGGAAGAACTAACTGACTAGCTTATGTAGGAGCAACAGAACATCAGATTGCATTGCAGCTGCAGCCAACAAGTAGGATTCCTTAGCTAGAAATGGAAGCATTGGGGCTATTCACGGGAGGTGAAGATTCATTCCCACTGCAGCTTTCTGGTGGTGTTTGCGGCAACTTAGTCATACTGTAAGGAGCCAAGCTCAAACACCTGTCATGAATGAAAGCTATTACGATACGGGGCATTAAGTAGAGTATAACTGTTGTGATCTTTGAGAAAGTTAGGAGCTTCAATATATATCACCGAGAATCTCATTTTTTTACCTACTACAAGTAGAAAGTCTCAGATTGAGAAAGTGGATATTGGGTTCAGTGGTTCCAACTACGTCATGTTTGGGTGAATAAATGAGGCCGGCCCACTTAACATGGGAAGCAGCTCGGCTATTCTACTTCTTATCTTTGTTTCCCTAATACAGATTTCACTTGTGATGAAATACTAAGACTAGAAATCACGTAAAATGTCGGTTCATTAACTTTTACTCAGGCTTGCAAGACAACTAGATCAAACTCAAGCCTGTGGTAAGATCTTACAAGGATGAGAAAGAAGACATAAATTACCATGAGGACAACAAGGACCACCATGAATCTTATTAATGTAAGAAAGTGAAGTGCAAAAACGGTTTACTGACGCAGTTAATGTGTAACAGTGTATGTTTTAATTGGAGCAAGGAATTTGGATTTCATACATAAATAGAAAGACAGGAATTATATTTATAACAGCTTATCCAGAAACAAAGAAGAAAAACATTTCCTGTAGCAAAATAACAAGAAATATCACTCTAGGAGCAAACAAATTCTCAATAGGGGAACACGGCTTTTTAAGTTTCTGTCATGAAGCTCAAGATCATAACAAAGAGAAAAAAAGTAATTCGGCGATTTAATTGTCACCAATCACACTCCTAACTCCAGAGAGGAGCTATATGATGCTGAATTTGATGCAATAAATGCTCATGGAGTAGACAGATAGTTAATAGGTTTGCATAGCCTGCTGGGTTACCATAATTGAAAAGGAACCTTGGCTCAGTGTAAAATTTACAGTTATGTAACCAAAAAATCATAGAAACTGTCTTGCAGAAAATAAGATAAGGTTGCGTATAATATACTCTACTTCGACTCTTCTCCCAGTCCTGCATAATGAGACCTTATGCACAAAGGTGCTCTTTTTTAGCTTGATACCCTAACTGAAGAACTAGGTGGACCAAAGGACTAGTGGGTTGTCTTATTACATGCCTATTAAAAATCATGCCCAAACAGGAGTTGGAAACATATATAAGCTCGGCTAAAGATTTGATTTCATGTGATTGACATACTATCAGAGGTCTCTTAACTTAAGCCTTGCAATGACACGGTCATAAGATCATTTCTAGAACCGTTTCACAACTCAAGGCCCTAGACACTCAAACTTCATGTTGGCTAGGGATTGCACTTATATAAATTATTTTAAAACCATGTAAAATTATGAAATGCGTAGACATGCATAAAAAATGAACTCAAACTGTTCCATTACCTTGCACAATTGGTCATTAAAAAGAGATGCAATAAATTAGAAGTGCACATTTGTTATACTACTTCAGATTGTAAGTCAGGAATTAAACCCCTACAAGTTACATCCTTGTAAAAATAGCGATGTAACTGCAAAAGGCAATATCTTAAAAACTCCTATTGTCATACATCTCCCCTATTATCACAACCCCATGCCATATTCACTCTCGCATGGTTATCAAAACCCTTATTCGCCAAGATCCAAGACACATCTAGACAAAAAGGCTGTTCCACTTTCGCACACCCTTGTTCCTCAATAATCAGCTCCTAAATTTAACCACCCTTTAAATTCTTTAATCCTTGAAAGAAGAGAAATTATATTTACGGAATAGCAATCATCCAGCTATACATACATCAAAATCAAAGTGGGAAAAGGGCAACGTCATCAATTTTAAACTTGATCTTGCATCTTTAAGGTTGTGATTTTCCCATTAGTTCCTACCGGTTTATTTTCCTTCCATAGAAGGAATTCCTCCCCTTCTCCCATAAAAAATGGACGGAAATAAAAGGAAATGGTTACTTTTCTACTTTCCATATGCTTCATCTCTTTCCCATGTTTATCTCCCAGGCATAAATGCCAAAGAAAGGGTCTTCAACTATTTCTCCTACAAGCATAAGCATAAAACACATATTATGCTTTCCGTCACCTTAGAAACATGTGAAGATTATCAAAGGAAGTTAAGTTTGATGCCCTATTATTTCAATTATTTCCCACTTCACCACGACAATCAATTCCCTGTGCACCGGCACCCCCTGATCCGACAGGTACTTTCATTTACTCTCTACATCCATTTCATCCATCTCAATCAAGCATTCAACAAAAAATTAGAGCAAAAATCACACAAACACCCATCCCCGTGTCATAGTGATCTTGCAACACATGTTGTAACACAGCGGATTAGTTGGATAGGGATCGGACGACCCCAGGATGCGTGCGGACCATCCCCAACCCCCTATGAAGATCATCCTATCCTCATCCAACGGATCCCCGGTAGAGTTGTTATAGCAGAGGATCCGTTTCGGCAAACACCACCACCCACTCATGTCAATTTGGCAACTGGACATCAGCTACAAGAAAAAAAAGAAACTACCATATTCGACCAACAGGATGCCCAGAGATCTGACCTTGAAAATCCGAAACAATCGATCATCCAACCTCAATACAAACCACAAAAAAACACATACAAAAACAAAATATCCCCATACCTCTCCCTGCGCTTCTCCAGGAATCGCTGGAGCGAGTTCCTCCTCGCCAGCGGAAGCTCTACAAAACAAAACGAAAAAAAAATATTTTTTTTTCAAACACGAAACCCTAAAAAGGAAAAAACACAAAAGGATCCACGGTTCCCCTCACCGCCCTGGAGCTTGCAGAAGGCCTCCCCTGCCTGCTGCTGCTGCTGCTCCGCCGTGGCGGAGCTCTGCGACAATGCGGCCCTACGCTGGGCCGCCGCCGCGGACGCCGCCGTGGCTATGAGCATGATCGCTTGTGCCTACAAAGGAGGAAAAACGGATTCTCGAACGGTCAACACGCCCATCCCGATCGAATCCAGGTGGATTTCCAAATCGAAGGATCTCACCTTCTCCGGCGTGATGGAGTCGAAGACGTGGATCGATCCTGCGTAGAAGATCGCCAGCTGCGAGCCGGGCATCCCCGAAAGCACGCTGCGCCACAGATCGATCGCGTAGTGGTTAGGGATGCGATCGAAAAGGGGACGATCGAAGGCGGAGGGGCTTACCTGCTGCTGAGATGCGCGGCGGAGCCGGAGGGAAGGGGATTGGCGTTGCCGTCGGCCATGGCTTTGCGTTGATCTGCTTTGCTGTTGGGGTGTTCTCCGGTCCTCCACCTATATATATTACACATATATATGGGTGGTGGGGTTACATTGGTTAATCTGCTCCTTTTTTTATTGTTTAATTTGGGGGTATATTTGAGCACGTTTCTCTTGCCAGTTTCGTGGGGTTGGGTGGGAATTCGCACATATCGTCTACGCATACGTGTCGTGCGGAGAGCAAATCGATTAGGCCTCTTGATGTGATTAATTAGGAATCTTTCGAACACGGGAGTTCGGATTATTTTGTTTGGATGCGGGACGATTTTATTTTGAAGTGAATAATAATATCAGGAAAAGTTGAGTGATGGATGTAAATTAGATTTGCTATAATTAATATAATAAATCAAAATCAATGTGTGCATGACAAACTTCAATGTATTGTCCTTATCGTGTTCCAAATCCCAAATATATTGACATAACCATAATGTTTTATTGAGAATACTAGCAGAAAAATGTTATCGAGAATTTTGAAGAAATTATTATAAACCACGTAAAAGATTTAACAACAACAAAGCCTTTTCCCACAATTAAGTAGGATCCGTTACATGGATTATTCGTCTCCATCCAGATCTATCTTGGATCAATCACGAGCTTATATCCAAAAAACTAAGATCTCTTCGTATAGTCTCTTTCCAACACTTCTCTGACCGTCCTCGCCCTCTTTTAGCTGGTTCAACATCCCAACACTTGCATCTCCTAATTGGTGCATCAGCCGATCTTTTTGCAGATGATCAAAACATCTTAAGCGATTTTCTCGCATCTTATCCTCGATCGGAGCTACACCAACTTTCTTTCTGATTACATCATTCCGAATCCGATCTTTACGTCTGTGTGTGTGTCCACACATCCACCTAAGCATTTACATTTCTGCTACAACCATTCTCTGCACATGTCTATGTTTCAGAATTTCATTGAAAGAATTTCACTGAAGCAATCCTATAAGATTACTAAAAGAAATGAAAACAAAAGTTAAGAATTTCACTGAAGCAATCCTATAAAAGAATTCATGTTCAAGTATTGATGTTCACAATTATACGAGGTCATGGTGTGATGCTCTCAAGGTCCAACAATCCACTCCCACTAACAATGCTCTTCATTACGATCATTCTCGACTTCTACTTCACAGATGAAATTGAGATCTCAAAAGGTCGTAGAAAAAGCTTGAGAGAAGAGAGAGAAACTCTATCGACATGTGTATGCATCCTTGATCAATTTTCATTTCTATAAAAACAATAGAGCTTTTGGTTATGAACGATCAGAAAATTAAAATTGTGTTGATATTGACATTAAAAGGAAATCGTTAAATGCTAGAAATTTACTCACAAATACAAAAATAAATTTAACCACAATGCAACTAGAGTAGTACCCTCGATGCCTAAGGCCCCGTGTCCATGTCCTACATCTTGTCTCACTCGAGGACATTTAGGGCATGTTCGGTAGGAGAATAAGCAGGAATAAAGATGGGAAATAAGGGGAATAATGGTCTATTCTCCGTTCGATAGGAGTATAGGAATAAGGAGAATAAAGTGAAATAAAGGTAGGTAAGGTGGGATAAAGATAGGAATAATAGTGAAATAAGATGGAATAATGGGGAATAATCGTACCACTGAAAACCGTGTCGGGAGGAGAATTGGCCCCTTATTCCAGGGTCTATTCTCCAACCAAACAGGGTAGAGATTACAAAAATGGGAAATCAAAGAGAGCATCGAACTCAACATTAAGGAGTGGTGAACTCAACATCGAGGAGCATCCAACAAAATGCCCATGTGTTCTCAAACACGTTCACAACTGCAAAAATATCTTGGGATGTTTTGTATCGCATAGTCGTCGTAGCCATTTGCAACCTGCATTGTGCATTCCATGATCCTCGACATTTTGTGCCGGTGTCATACATCACACACCTCATACCTCACCCCTCACGCCTTTCCCTTCATGCTCAAGCCTATGCAACACAAGTGAATGAGTGTGCTTTCAGTAGTTGGCCCCCAGATCCAGCATTAGCCCGATTACAATACAAATACGATGTTCGGAATTTTGGGAGGATGTTTGGTTTTATGCGGATGAACGGTTGAGATTTTAGATGGTGCATCAAGAGCCTTGGGAGTTCTGATCTCGGTGATGCACGGTGAGGGCTTCGAGGAGAGGTGTCGGCAACGGGTGTCACCGATGAGGTTGGCAGGTATGTGGTGATTTCACAGAAGAAGATACGGTGTTGTATTGAAAAGTAGAAGTTGGGGGGAGGAAAAGCTCTTCTAATTGGGCTGCATCCAATGGGAGTGAGAGGATATACTATGACTAAACAACTGAGAGAGGGAGGCATGGGGGAGTCAAAGATCGCCCACGTGGACCAATAGGAAAATAGGAAGTGCTAAAATCCATACGAAAAATACAAAATATATGGGAAATGGCCTTAAAATAAAAAACTTACAAAATTAAACTTCCTAAAAATACTTCACCTAAAATTTATGGAAGAAAGTTTCTTCAAGTAAAGCTTAGAATAAAATATCTAAATTAAAAATCATTTTTATAGGTATATAATACATATAATTTAAGTCATCTAATTTTTTATGTGACATCTGGCTCTGAATAATCCAAAATCGAACCCCGGCCCGGTTAGGATCCATATGATCCGATAAAACTATCGTTCGATATTAAATAATCCATAGATCATAAATCAAAATATGTTCAGAATCTAGATATCAAAAATCAATTACATCGTAAAGCGTACCATCAGAAAGCCACAATGCAATTGAAAATCGTAAAAATAATTTGAGTTATCATAAAATACATCTCGATAAAATAAGACCAACAAAATCGACCGTTCATAAATTAAAGGTCATTTGATCATTTAAATCGCAAAAATTTGATTGTAAAACAAGCTCGTATTTCACAAATTTATGAATTTGTCTCAGATTAGAAGTATAAGAACATTATACTCATTTTGATCGTCATTCAGAAATGATCGAAATGAGTTTTTGATCATCAGAATTGAAGATTCACGGTGCAAATAGGGATGACTTTGAGATTCTACATAAGAGAGATAATGATTAAAAAGTAAAATCTAAAATCAAATTCCAGCAGCCTCAACACTTAGGGCCCGTTCGGTAGGAGAATAAACAGGAATAAGGATGGAGAATAAAGGGAATACTGGTTTATTCTCCGTTTGGCTGTATGATAGGAATAAGGAGAATAAGGTGAAATAAAAGTAGGTAAGGTGGGATAAAGATAGGAATAAGACTGAAATAAGATGGAATAATGGGGAATAATCGTACCACTGGGAACCATGTCGGGAGGAGAATTGACCCCTTATTCCCGGGCCTATTCTCCAACCAAACGCGGCCTTAGCCAAAAATTCCTTTTCTCTAAAGTTATTGCTGGTCAATTGTTGGAGGCCAGATCAGCTGCTATAGTATATGATCTTGAAGTTGTTGCTGCAGTTCTCAACGAGCAGCTGTTGCTGCTGCATGTTGCTTCCAAGCAGTTGGAGGCAAGTTGCTGCTGCCCCTTCTCCTGCTTAAGTTGTTGCTCCCTGTAGTTCTAGAGCAATTGCTTCCCTCTACCCCCTAGCTCCTGCTGCCATCTCCCGTTTTAGCTACTGCTGCTGATATTGGAGAAATTCTTGCATGCAATTTGATCTCCAATTCCCCTCCTCTTGATGCCTTTCATGTAATTTAAGATCCAAGTTCAAAACCCCTTAATTTGCCACTGATTTTATCTTGAAAGTTTAAAGATTTGGTGGCAAATTGCATGCTAATAGACTACATTCAGACCATCATATGCTATAGTTTTGTATACTTAAAAGATGAGAAATTTGTGATATTTTGCGTGCATTTAAAACCTTATTTAAAAAAATCCCTTATCTCATGTTTAGGGATGACAATTTTGGAGGTAAATTGCACGCTAATAGATCTAATTTCAGATCATTATAAGCTATTGTTCACGCCTTAAATTTAGAAAGATGTTTATATGCATGCTCAGCTACTATTTCATTAACTATTTGGCTGAGAATTTGAGGTTCAAATTACATATTTTCTGAGGTTGAATTTCTACTAAAAACGGAGAAATTTTGTGGGTTTCTTGCATAAGATTACGGCTATTCAAAAAGTTATTGAATTATGGAATAAATTTTGAATTTAATATCAGTTCGGTTTAAAGATCTGGATTGGAATAAAAAATTTATGAAAGAAATTGAATTTATGACATGTTCTTAAATTTTGATTTTTATTGAAGATCATGTTGTTCTTCACTTATTAAACTTTTGTTGTGAAAGAACTTGTATTCATGTACTGTTCTTAAATTTTAATTTTAATTTAAGATTATGCTATTATTTACTTATTAAGCTTTTGATACGAAAGAAATTGAATTCTATTATTCTTAAAATTTAATTTAAATATAAGATTTCATTTATTAAACTTTTGATATGAAAGAAATTGAATTCATATACTATTCTTAAATTTTGATTTAATTTTATGATTCTGTTCACTTATTAATCTTTTGATATGCAAGAGATTGAATTCTTGTATTATTCTTAAATTTTTAATTTAAATTAAGATTATGTTATTGTTTAAAAAATATATATTTGATATGTGTGTGTGCGTATGTGTGTGTATGTAAAATAATTGGGAGTAATTTAACATGAACTAATTCTAATTTCAAACTACTAAACAAGCCACAATTTGCACACTTGAAAGATGAAAATTGAGGGGTTGACTAACACGCACATGTTTACCTACTAAGCTCATGTGATTTATAGATTAAAACTTTTAGGGGAATTGTATAGAATTTATCTTAGATTAAGATCCAATGAGTATCTAACCTCATTATTGCAAAGATTGATAACATGTGATCACAATGACTGGTCATCTTCATGAAATAATCCTTTAAGTACACTCTACTAACTATTGATCACTGTTAATAAGATCGTTGACAAATACCTATCTATAAAGTTAACCACATAAGAGATCGAGAAAGGATGACGAATCAAGTAAGTAAACATAGTGGTAAATCAATGATGCCAATTAATAGTGTCGGTCATGGTGACCCTATCACCTGACCATGCGAGGGTGTGATGACCCTCAGATGGGAGGGAGACAGGAAGCTCAGTTACTACAACGGTCGTCTAGTGCACAGGTCTAGGATGCTAGTCTTTTTTTCGATTTTTACACGAGCTCGTAATGTTTTTATACTTCGTTGGGATTCAGGTTTTTGACCAGTTCTGCTGATCCAGTTTCAATAGGGTACCTAGGCTGAAGGACCCTTGGTTTTGATTTTCGAACTCGTTTTGCCCGTACTGGTTAGGCTGGCTTTTGGATTGACTCAGACGGAGAGTCTCTCGCACGCGTATCAGGGGCATAGTTCTGGAGTATGCCTAGCCATCTCCTAGACTGCACTTCCACTGGGAGGAGACATAAGAGTCTCTTAGGAGGCTTCCTCACCGCTTGAGTTTTTTATTACTGTTCTGTTATTAGGTCCCGACGAAGAAGAGATCATTGTCAGATGGAGTTGATTCTGATTACTGTTCCACTAGTATGTGTTGGAAATGGGATGATTCTTCAGTGTCGCAAAAGCAAGCTGCAACTGAAGAAGGTAATTTAAATGAGGAAGATATTTTTCTTCAACTCAAAGACTAGTCGTGCCAAATGTATCTGATGCAGAACATCTACAACAAAAAGGGTCTCTTGAAGAAATTTATGCATTATCTTCTTCTATTTCTTTATTTGCTTGCGATGCACAAAAAAATGAAGAAGCAATTAAAGAAGAAATATGAGTTCAAGCAATGAACGAAGAGATTGCAAATATTAATAAAAATCATACTTGGGAGCTCGTGGACCAGCCTAAGGACAAAGATGTTATTGGTCTTAAATAGACTTATAAAGTTAAATATAATGAAGATGTTCTATTCATAAATATAAAGCTTGATTGGTAGATAAATACTATTCAAAACAATCAGGTATTGATTATAATGAAACTTTTGCTATGGAGACAATTAGAATCTTGCTTTCACTTATTGCTCAAAAGAAGTCACCGGTTTATCAATTTGATGTCAAGTCTGCATTTCTTAATGGAGATCTTGAAGAAGAGGTTTATGTCGAACAATATCAAGGATATATCTTCAAAGACAATGGAGAAAAGGTTTATCGTCTCCGTAAGGACTCGTATGGCTTAAAGCAAGTACCCAGAGCATGGAATAATAAAATTGATGGATATTTTTGTAATAATAGATTTCTAAGAAGGCCTAATGAGACATCTCTTTTTGTGAAGAAAGAAGATACATATAATTTCTTATTGTATGCGTTTATGTTGATGATCTTATATATACAAGAAACTCCTTCAAGATGATTGCAAAATTCAAATGACAGATTTTGGTCTTATAGGATACTTTCTTGGTATTCAAGTTCAGCAAAAAGAAGGTGAAATATTCATCTCTCAAGAAAAATATATTCATGATCTACTCAAAAAAATTCATATGTCAAATTGCAAATCAGAAGCAACTCTTATGGCTCCCAATACAAAACTTTTCTACAAATGATGGAGCTCAAGAGGTCAGTGGTTCTCTTTATAAGAGTCTTATAGGATCCTCGTTATATTTAACTAATACAATATAAGATATAATATATGCAATCAGTGTTGTATCAAATTTATAAGCAATCCAAGCAAGTATCATTATGTAGCCCCAAAAAGGATTCATCGCTATGTTCAAGGTACCGAAAATTTTAGAATTAATAATTCTCTCAAAGGCTGCTTAGTTAGTGATTGGCTGGGTCTATAGATGATAGAAAAAGCATATTAGGTATTTTCCATGGAATCTAAAGTCATATATTGGAGTTCTAAGAAGTAAAACACCATAGCCTTTTTCTCTGCTAATCTGAATATATTTCTATTACAAGTGCATCATGTGAATCTATGTGGCTGAGAAGACTTCATCATGATATTCAAGAAGCAAATGTCCAACAACTATACCATGCGACAATGTGTCAAACATTGCTATGACAAAGAATCTAATCTTTCATAGAAGAACAAAGCATATTGAACTTCATCATTATTATATACGAGAGCTAGTGAAGAATGACGACATCAATATAGAGTTCACAGGCATAGAGGAACAACTTGTAGATATTTTTACAAAGCCATTTCCAACAGAATGGTTCCAACACTTCAGATGCCTCATGCAAATTACAAATTAAGAGGAGATGTTGAAAATATATATAATTTGTAATTTTGTCCATGTGGAATTGTTATCACTAACGGACTCTTACACTTATGGGCCTAAAGTTCTCCACTCAAAACATTAAGAGAAAACTCACATGTCTTTTGTAAAAAGATAAAAGAAAGAACTACATATAAAACCCGAAGGGTTTCAAGACTTAAATAAAACAGAAAAGCAAAACTCGAATACTCTCTCTCAAGTTGGAGCATACTTATCAATCATGCCCAACTTGAAAATCAAACACGAGAGGAGTTTCTACGGCAGTGCCTCATGAAAATGTTTGCAAGTTAAAGTTCAAGTGAAGATGGGCGGAGTAATGATCCTTCCTCCTCACACTGCAACATGAATGAAGTGACAGTAAACCTCAATGTGCTTGGTTCACTCATGGAAAACATGATTGGTGGCGATGTGCTTAGCATACTTGTTGTCATGGTACAAAGGTAGGGGAGTATCAACTGGAAGTCCATGTTTATGTAAAAAGGAGACAAACCATGTGATCTCACAAGTGGCTTTGCTGTTGCCCTATATCCTGCCACTGCACTCGATATGTAGGCCACTATCTGCTTCTTATTTCTCCAAGTAACCAGGCTGCCCCGACGATCACGGCATAGCCTATAGTGGATCAACAGTCCTCGTGGGAATTTGTATTTGAACATATGTATAAGAGGAGACATCAGTGTGACCATTGACCTATAGAAGAGTCCACTGCTGGAAGATTCCTTCAAATATCAAAGGATCGGAAGAATATTCTACCAATGACTGTAAAAGGGGTCTCTCCACGTGCCGGTTGGCTCCGCTCATATCATATGATATATCTGTCTTAGTAACAATAAGGTAGAGAAGTTTAACACTAGGCTTCTAACGTGTATTATCCTCAAACGTGGGATCAATGGATGTGGAATGTTTCCTCACTTATGCATGGATGCTAGATGGCTCGCATCTAAGTGGTCCAACCTCAATAAGAATGTCTAGGCAATACTTCTTTTGTGAGAGATGGAATACCTCTATAGTGCATATCACCCCAATGCTAAGAAAGTAACAGAGTTGGCCAAGATCCTTCATGATAAAGACCATTTGGAGGAAGGTCTTGGTCTCTGAAATACCAACTCCTTTGTCTCCAATGACAACCATATCATCAACATAGATAGACAAAGTACAATGGTGCCAATAGATCATCGTCTAACGAAGACATGGTAATCATATGTTGTCCTCTGAAAGATAAGAGTGATGATCTAAGTAGTGAGTCTGTCAAACCATGCCCGAGGGATCTACTTCAGTCCATAGAACTTAACAAAGTTCGACAATTTAGGGCTCGAAATTCAATATTATAAGACTTTGTCAGAGACATTCTTATTTTCCATAAAAATAATAAAACTAAGCTTACATATATGCTGAGAACTAGCGTTTATACCCGCGCTTCGCTGCGGTCTTGTATCTTTTCTTCTATATTGTAGACAACAACTGTGTATAGTAAAATAGCATGAAGCTATATGAGAAAATAATTAATAACGACTGCTTGATTGGTTATCTAAAATGCTAGTTGAGTAAGAATTAGAAGTGAATAATCCACGTGAATTACTATTATTATAATCGGATGTTACTGACATCCTATAAAAGAGTTTAGACCTGACAATAGAAAGGGTATCTTTCTTTGGCAGACAAAAAACAACTTTCCTCTTCTGGATTTTGTATTGAGCTTAGTTTGTCTCCGCATATTCTTCCATCCTTTTCTCATTGTAGCCAATTGTCCACAAAATTTTCTACTCGAAGATTCACCAATAGATTTCTCTCAAGAAATAGAGGGCTTCAAAAAAATAGTATATGAAAAATAAAAAATTGTATAGGTTAAATTAATAACAATTATAATGTGAATGCAAATAAATAAACATAGAATAACATAGCTAATACTTTGATGTTAGATTTATCCATATGTAGGTATTCGATGTTTATAAAAATTTGTGTATATGCTGGTGTTTCGATGCTTATAAAGATTTGTCGACATGCGTTATTAACTGCAGCAAGCATACGCAGTGAGATTTAATTTCTATTAACCCGTTAAATGTAAATAGTAAGAAATTTGTGTGAAAAAGAAAGGAATTCTTTGTCTCATCATTCTAAGATAGAAGAAATATTACTCAAATATAATACATTTATTGAAGTATATTATTAGTGTCTCTTACACATAATAAAAGTAGCATACTTAAAATCACGCGGTATCTATGATATTGGGAGAAAATTATCATGAAATCTAAAATGTCTACAATATTTTCAGATAAACTAACCAGAAATCCAACCGTAACTAAAATGAGAGCACAATTAATTGTCAGACTAATATCCAGACATATTGAATTGTTGTACCAATATCTAAGAAAAAGCAAAAAATTAAGGGGCCATATGATGAGAGCTGATATGAGGGATAGCAAATCTCATCATAGATTTGATAACAAACATCTCTCTACAGATTTCCTACGCATTTCCGCAGGAAGTCGATCCTCTACAGTACTACAGAGTCTACTGCAATCGCCCAAACCGCTCGATCTTGATCGAACAGTTCACACGAATTTCCATGGTATGACGTCCCACAAAAATAGGGAATTCGTGCGAACGATTGCAACAGATTCTGCAGTAGTGCAGAGGATCCACTCTAATTTCCGCAACCAACCATTATTGATGGACTGCATGCCTGCTCACGATTAAATCCTGGAAATACACGGTGTGGTAACTTCGCCACCATGAAATTTGTCTGGAAACTATGGTCTGATGTAAGAACACATGCTCACTTGACCTATCTATGCAATGATCTGGGAGAGATGATGATTAGGGTTGCATATTACACGTTTTCCTTGCTCGATCGTAGCTCGCACTCGTTGATTGCTGGTAGAAATAATCAGACGGCCGGATTCTCATGTCCCTGTCAGTTGGGACGTCTGATCTGTCTCGTATGTTAAACATTGCAACATCTTCTTGAAAAATGGTATAATTGTGTTGCAGATGATGCCCGCTCCACTTGGATATCATTATCACCGGCAAATGGTATGTCTATCTTGCTGAAGAACCACACAGAAACATAACGAAGTTTGACTACTACTGTTAAAGATCTTAACCACAAGATCAGATCGAAGCATATGCAAGGAGTAGTTAGTTACATCCCGTAAGATAGCAAACATGGATGTAAACAGGGAGTTTACTAATAAGTGTACATGTTAATCCTATATATCTGTCTCGATTTTAAATTATGATGAATTCTTATGCAGACATATGTGGGGGAGTCGAAAGGCGCCAGCGGGATCTGAGGGAAGGGTGAACGACATTTGTAGGGAAGTCTTCGCCAGCTATTAATAACCATCTACTGTGTTGTGCTATTAGGAAAGGAAAGGGCGTGGGAGGGAGCCGAATGCAGCAGCAGGGAACACAGAGAGGCTATTTTCGGTAGAGAAGGGAGTGTGGGTGGGGACGTATCAGATGAGGGAGGGAGCTGAAGGCAAGAGGAATGCAGAGGGGCTACCACGTGTCAGATACATGACTAAAGCTGGGAAAAACCCAGCTTTAGTATAGTTATAGACTAGTGTATGAGCCCGCACTTCGTAGCGGGTTGGAGAAAAATACACTGTCAGAGAAAATATACCATTTGTAATATTTTCAAAATTATGGAAAATGAGCAAGATATTAAATTACAACTTGTTTATTTCTCGCAATGTTTTATTGCAAGAATTTAACTATACTCCTATTATAAAATGATGAAAGGTAGCTTGCTGAGTTGTTGCTCGTAGAAGGCCATGGAGCTAGCAATGTGTCAATAAGTTGAGAGTCAATAAGCCGAGACAAACTCAATCTTAGTAATGTATACTGGAGAGCATACCCGTGCTTCGTGGTGTGGGATTTTTTTTAAATTTGAAAGACATATAATGATTGAAGAATATTTTTGAAGCATGATGTGTAAATGGGATTATAAGATATCAAGGGTAAAATCGAAGAATTAGTTTAGGTAAGATAGAGTAAGAAATAATGAAAGAGTTAGATGGAATGGTTTGAGTAAATATGCTTATGTAATGTTTACATATATAAGATAGACTGGAGTTGATAGAGGAGAAAACATACAATTAAGAGGTCGGGGACAAAAGTGTATAAGGAAATTATCTAAAAGGTTGTAACTATATTTTTACTCCCTGTTAGTTGTTCTTCATCAAACCTTTCATCTAGGAAATTAAGTTATATTTTGAAACAACAGGAAGATAAGTATGTTAAATAATATGAAAAAATGAGTACTGATAGACGTGAATGGAAATCAGAAACAATAGAAGAATAAAAGTTCAAGATATTTAATGTATTCCCGCAATTTTTTTGATGCAATACGAATAAAAACACAATAAACAACAACGATATACTTGATGGTATCAAACAAATGAACCAAAATATGAACAAAAGTTCCAACTGACTTCTCAACTATCTGCGTGCCTCTTTTTTTCCTTCTCTTTATATGTTTAATATCCAGCATGTTTAAATGAAAAGAATATCCAAAGTATAACTATGTACTCATATCGGTGAATGCTTCGAAATCATTTTCAGATGAATAAGAGCACCATAATCAAGTGGAGAACATATTTGCAATACATGTACGGTTGTAATATATGTAATAACATAACTACATAAAAAGGAAAAAAACTACACATACATTGACCCGTCAATATAATTGCCAAAATGTCTGGTTATTGACAATATGTATATAGAAGATGCCTAGAAAGATATAACATCCTATATAGATACATAGATACATATTTTTCTTAAAAAGTGAGACACAATAATTGTTTAAAAATAAATATATGACATCAACTTAAATTTATATTAAAAAAATTGAATGAAATAGGGTGCACCATTGGTCGGACAGTTAAACGTCAGGACAGTAAAGCGTCACGATGATATCAATAATCTTTTCTACCTCGACTTGTAAACTTTCATTATATCAGATAGTTTCTAAAGTAAATAGTAGTGAAGAAAAAAATTAGATTACTTTGATTTATAAAAAGAACATTTGGAAAACGTAGATGAAATTCAACATATTAAGCGAATAAACATTTATTTACAACATTACACATTCAATTTTTAAAAGTCCGCAGTTTGGATGCTAAGTAACCATCTTAAATTGCCATAACATTTTAAAACATGAAAATCAATTTTACTAAATGTAAATTTAGCAAGACTGATCAACGCTACCAATATTACACAGATATACATAGATTTTTTATGTTTGGGTTTTCTTTGTAACTTAGATTTTTAATTAGCTAAATTTATACAATCAATAATTTTCATGAAATAGGTGTAAAAAATGACAGTGTACTATTGATAAGAAGATATCAACCATTAGTAAAAAAACAAACAATACTCGTTAATGCAAGGACACGTGAATCTTAAAAAAAGAAGAAGAAAACCATCAAAGTGTCCACGGAGTATGACATATAAAAAGGTAACACAAATAGTTACTAATGGGAGAATATCAAATGACTATCCATATTGTGTTCATTATGTTTTCCCGCAAAATATTGAGTAAACTATATCAATAAGCAATGGTTGCAACTGAGTGCTGAGAAGAAACAATGTTAGAATTGAAGGCATTGTATATTTTCAACATATTAGTCACAACCAAGTTATCGAAGATGATGTATAGTTTCAATATGGCAACATCATTCTAAATTGTAATCCTATAATATATACTGATCATTAGAGATGATGACTTACAGATTTTATAGCAAATAAACTTCATCTCACTACGTGCAAATATTAAGAACCCTAAAATAGTAGAAGATCATTTTCATATAATGACAGTACATGAAAAAATCAACTAAATACATATTAATTATCAAACACAAAGGAATGAAACACCACAAATACTATTTATAAAATCATCAAAACGAAGAGTATTTAATTGATAGTAATAATAAGAAGATACAATACATCTTTAGTAAATTAATCTTTTAAAAACGCCTAAATATTTTGCTTACCTATTCTATTATATGGAGCAAAATATAAATGTATGCAAACAAACAAAGATGAGAAATAAAGATTAGCTGAAATAGACTCGAACATACATAACAAATTTGCACAACTATGCACTGAGAAGAATATGTAAATGACATCTATAGCACATCTCTATCTAATTCCACTAAAAAATAGTACAGCCCAAGATCTAACCCCTAAAATTTTATAATATTATATTATACACACCTACCCAGTTCTGGAAGGAATAAATAATACCTTAATATCATCACAAAATACCCACGGGAGAGCCACCCACGTCAGCTGAGGAGAAAACTGAGCAAAGGAATAGCTTCGTATATGGAAAGAAATGTCAGGAGAGCCATCCACATGTCCTGAAGAAGTTACACCACGTGTCTAAAGCTTGGGCAAAAACCCAGCTTTAGTATAGTAATAGATGTTTCTTCTCTCTTATTTTTTCTTTTAGCACATGCTTTTTCTCTCTTGTTTTTTCCTTTGTTTGGTCTTATACCACACGAATTACTTTAATCACCATCCCTCATAAGAAGTAGGTTCCTCGTGCCATGATGATACAAGTTCTTTGTTTTCCCCAAATGGTACGAGGACAACAATCCTAAATCTATGATTGATATCTTACACAAATAAGATGGTGTTGCTCTTCCCCTTCCTTAAAATATCCTAGAAGAAAAAGGATGAGAAGAAGATTTTCTCGACCTTTCCTCCATTGTCACCACCCTCTAACGCGACCTCACCTCCATCGTCGAGCAACTACAACAACCCTCTCAATCACCACCACCTCCTCCATTATCAGCATCGACACCATTCCCAACCAACATTGTAACCAGAGTCACCTCTGTACTCCTCATGACATAATTATACCCTTTTTAGCACCACCCCTAACACGATATATTAGGAAAAAAGTTTCAGTGGTCAACTACAAATCAACTATATGGAAAAATGAAGACATTGTTTTTTACGCATGTCATCAAATTCTATGGGATAAACTATAATTCATGAGGACATGCATTCAATATTGTGGATGTACAGGACAAAGAGCATATCTTAAAAGAATATGAGCCCCAAGAATACCGATATACAGATACTGATACATATGTTTGCGGATGTCAAAACGATATCCATATTCGTATCCATTTTAAAACAGATACGGATATATATGTCAAAATATGTATAAAATGGATACGGTGACGGATTGGATACGGATATATCCTTAACCGTTTGCATCCCTACTGCTTCTGCTTGCGCCATGCCTTTTATTCATTTTTCATACTCAATTGAAATATCACAAATTGTTTCTTGCTTCTCTACATGATACAATTGCAAATGAGGAAGACACAAAAATTAATGTTGTATTTTATATATGCAAGTCACCCTTATATGGATATATCTAGTGACAACTTTATTATGATGAATAACCCCTTTACTAGAACGATCATGATGTACCTTGAGACACCATTGATGTATTTAAGTAGATATGTGTAAACTTGCTCATAAACCGAGTAAGTTTTCTAATTGTGAGAGAGTTGCCAAGTTTATAGAAACAAAAATGACTCTTGGCGAACACTTATAACAAAACTTAGAGCCCCAAACAACTGGTTTACCTCACTTGAAGCCCGCATACCGTTGATCATGTAAGCTTGATTGTTTCAGTTGAAAAATATATTACATAGGATTACCCTCATTGAGACGAATGATGCCATAATTGTACCCTCAATAAGTTCTTCGGTTACCAAGGCTAGGATAAATAGTAGAGTAAATTATTTCAATGTCATACATAAACTTTAAAAAGTAACAATGTGGTACCCGAACTTTGAAATTTATCTCATTGTGGTCCTTCACCATAGAAATTTAGTTGATTAGTTCGTCATTTTAGTCTTAAATTTCAATAGTCAAGGATCACATTGAGACAAATTTTAAAAGTTCAAGTACGACAGTGCTACTTTTTAAAGTTCAGATATGACATTGAAATCAGGTATATAGTTCATGGATTTTTTTTGTAATTTAATCTAAGTAGTAAAATCTACGACCTTTTCCAGAAGGGTAGTATGATCTCACCTTTTTCATGAACATTTTTGAAAAAAACCTTTCTCACCGAAAGTATTTTGATTTCTCTGGATGTTATTTCAAAATAAGAATTGCACAACTGACCTTAGAATTAAATGGTATGATCATGCTCCATATTGGTGCATTGTTTGCAACTATGAATCAGAATCTTGGATGTTGGGAAGCTGTGATTTTACAGAAGCTATTTTCAATCTTTAAATCTCCTTATAATCGATGAAGATTTTACTGCCTTTTTCATTATAAATCACTCACAGTTCGAGCTTTTGGGTTCTAAAGGCAAAAACTGCAACAATATGGTGGTTCTCAAGGAAAAAGTGTTGTTCAGGGTTTATTTTGTAAGGGCTGCTCCCTCGTGCAGCCAATATGGCTATCTCACCTCATTTTTTGTCAAATTTTTTTATTTTTTTGAAAAATATCACTATGTATATTCATCCTTATATCCCTCATATATGACATTCGAATTTCGTCAGAAACAAAGACTCTTACGGTCACCATCCAGATATTGTCGATTTAAAAATCCTGTGATCGTTAAAAAATAACTATCTGGATGGAGGCCGTAGAAGTCTCTATATCTAACGAAATTCGAATGACATATATGAATGATATAGGAATGAATATACATAGTGATATTTTTTCAAAAAATAAAAAAAATTACGAAAAACGTGGTGATGTATCTTAGGCTTATCCAACCACAAATCTCATATTGATTTATTTTTTTGCAGGTTTTCCTTCTCCATTGACGATGCCTTCTCTTCTGGTTCGAGAAGATAAGATCTACTTCTCGTAGAAGGCGATTGTTCTAATACAATTATTGTGACGAATGTCTTGAATCTAATATTTTAATGGGACATACTCCAGTCCGGCTGCTGAAATAATGTTTTGTTTTGATACACTTCTAGGTGGATCCGGTACATAGTTTTATTTTGGTTGCTGTCTATTTAATTTGACGAATGAATGCTGACATCGTTTATTAAAAAGAGATTTTTACACCCATAACTCTGAGTAATTTTGAATAACATTTATAATCCTTCATAATCGTGCATTACGGTTAAAACCCTGAATAAGTGTGCCGTCTTACACTCATAACCTTCCGTTACTTTACTCCATTAACTCAAGCAGATGATTGAGTTAATCTTACTAATCAACGATCTAACGGCTGGGATTAATCTAAATAAAAAAGCATCCCACTTTCTCTTGAGCCAGCAACAGGGAGAAGCGTTGTTGGGACTTGACGATGTAGAGGGCAACAACGAACCTGCAGGCACTGGGCCGGCTTGGGGGAGCTTGCAGAAGGGGAGAGCGGGGGGGGGGGGGGGGAGGGTTCCGGAGTGGTCGACCGACCATGAGTGTTGATTGCAAAGGTGCGCTCCGGTGGGAGGGGGTCGGAAACTTGCAGAGGCCGACGGTGACCCAGGGCGGATGTTGTAGAGGTGCGGTGGGTGGGGTGGGGGACGACGGGGGTCCAGAGGTCGGCGGAGGGGCGGGGGTGTTGATTGCAAAGGTGCGGTCCGGCAAGAGGGGGGTCGAAAACTTGCAGAGGCTACCGACGACCCGAGGGGGGGGGGCGGTGATGTTGTAGAGGTGTGGTGGGTGGGCGACAATGGGGTTTGCAGAGGTGCGGTGGGGTGGGTTCCAGAGTGGTCGACGGGGGTCCGAAGGTCGACGGAGGAGCGAGGATGTTGCCGAGGTGCGGGGGGGGGGGGGGGGGGGTGCAAGGTCGACGACGACCGCGGGAGGGGGCTAGGGTGGGGAACTTGCAAAGGTCGACCGCAATCGCGGGAGGGGCTGGCAGAGGTGCGAGGGTGGGTCCCGAAGGTCGACGGCAACCAGCTCCTCCAAAGTGATGGAGAGAGACCACACTGGCATGGTTTGGAAATAAGAATGAGGATTAGGTCAAATTTGTCTATTCTCTAATGGAAACCGTCAAATATAACATATATCTCAAACGAAACATAACACATGGTTATGCCATGTAAGAGTTAAGCATTACTCGAGGTTTCTCGTGTAATTCATGATTATACAGAGTTATGAATGTTATTCCAAAATTACTAAATTACTCAAGATTATGGGTGTAGAAATCCCTATTAAAAACAAGGGATATTTACACCCATAACCCTGAGTAATTTCGCAATAACATTCATGACCCTGCATAATCGCGAATTACACGGGAACCCTGAGTAGTTACTCCGTCTCACACTCATAACCCTCCGTTAATTTCCCTCCTTAACCCAATCATACTATTGGGTTAATCCAACCCATAGCCTATCCAATGGCTGCTAATTTTTTTTTAAAATAAAAAAGTCCTGATTGCACCCCCTCCCCGCGACCCCCCTCTCCCGCAACCGAGTAGCCCCCCCCCCCCCACCCCCCCCCCTGCCCACCCGGTGGCAACCCACCTCCCTTCCCCGCCCGACCGACCGACCTACAGCCCCCTCCGACCTGCAGACCCCCGACCCCCGATGGCAACCGACCTCCATTCTCCCCTGCCCCCCTCCCGCGACCTGTAGCACCCCCACCGCACCGTCAGCTCGCAGCTGTAGCCCCCCCGCCCCCGCCCCCTCCGACGTGCAGAGACCCCCGCCCCCCGATGGCAACTGACCTCCATCCTCCCCCTGCCCCCCTCCCGCGACCTGTAGCACCCCCTCCCTACCCCCACCACCCCGTCAGCTCGCAGTTGTAGCCCCCTGCCCCCTCCGACGTGCAGAGACCCTCGCCCCCTGATCCGCAGGTCAGAAAATTGGAATTTGAGTTTTTGAATAGGCTTGTACAATTTACCTGTCTAGTATGATGTTATCCATGGCAAAGCAAACTCGTAGATGCACGCACGGCATTGCACACAAGCATAGTTGCGAATTGTTTACGTGCCGAATTCCGAAGGGAATATGTATTTTTAATTTAGGCGCCCTTAATTTTTCTCACGCTTGTGTACCTGTTATCCTCCGCAGAAGAACTCGCATCAAGTAGGCAGACCCTTTTATTTAGGCTTGTTTGGTTATATGATGCATGTCCAAGCGAGAAGCGCTTGTATAAGTAGGTTCAACAAGGGCTTGCGACGTATTTAGATATGGGGTGGTTCGCGTGTGCGCAGAATTCTATTTGTACAGAAGGATCATCGGATGCTCGACCACCACCTTTTGCGTGTGGAATATGATTGTGTCCAATCCTGTTTTGGTTTGTATTTTTAATCTGTTCGTATGTTCTCATATGGAAAATCTACCTCTCATCGCGCGTACATTGTCATGAAACTACTTGCATGCATATGATGACAAAATAAGCTAGTGTGTTAAAGATCATCACATTCTTAGTAACACATTGTTGCGAGTAGGAAGACTTGCACTTTTCTATCATTGTTTATTGGAAGTTGTACTCCTTAAATGATGGAGGTTGAGCACTGGAACTCAGTAAAGACCATGGGCGTGCAAATTCAACACCTCTTAAACAAACCCTTACTTGGCATTAAAAAACTTAGAACATGTGATCTCAACTGCAAACAAAATCTGGAGAGCCTTAAATTCAAGACAAATCACATCGATTGTGTATCACAAACAAGACATAACAAATCAATTGAGACACCAAGAATGGTGGAAAAATGGAGTTGAATCCCATCCCATGAAATCCAACCAAGCTACTCCAGGTAATGATTCTTGCAATAATGTCGGAAAGCTCGATAGTGATATTCACTTTATGTGGCATGACAAAAGTTTGTGATGAGATGAGATGAGAAGAGGTTCATCCTATGGAAATATTTAACTTATGGAGAAATTGAAAGGCGATAATCCCCAGGTTCATGCATTTGGTTAGCTGTTTGTTGTAATTTGTCATGCGCCTTCTTTTGATTTGATGAATGGTCAAGAAAGGATGATTATTTGCTTTCTTTGTCAAGTACAGAGGCCATGGTGATAAATATTAGATTTTCTTGAGTCAAACTAGAATGCAAGGATGTCAAGGGATATAGATACCTACTTGGCTACTTCCCTTTCACCCATGTTTAGCTAGAGTTCAGGGAGCTTCTGCAGTTATTGGATCTCATCAATGGTGTCTTGGATGATTCCTAATGTTTAAATTAGGGGTAAGAGAGATTCCTCGGTCACATGATTATTTATATCGCTCAACAAATTGTAGTTCCAGATTCCAACCCCCCAGTTTACATGCTACACTTATTAAATCGTCTTTGGATGAACACCATTCTTTTTTGCTTTCACCAAGTCTTTGTTTTTGAAAAGTTATGCCTTTTCCTTCGTAGGAGCTTTA